>ML280538.1:4840-171373 GCA_005239495.1 Nicotiana undulata
CCCCCCCCCCCCCTCCCCGTTTCTCTTCTTCGAGGGAGGTATGGAGGTAGCCTTAGCTTTAGCCAGAGCAGTGGATGTGGCTTTGCCTTTGCCGATGTATTTTCTTGGAGGCATATTCGTTCCTACACAAGTAAGCATTAATCAGCTTAAGTTGCATTACAACATTAGACACATGGTCTTGCCACCCCACACTTAAGAGTTTAACACATGATTTGCAATAATTTCCGAGGTTACTCAGACTTCACCTCATATTTTCCTAGCGTGAGAATCAAGCAACGACACATGGGTGCTTCCTCCAATTTCGAAGCATCAGGATACCGGTGAGCCACCACACACTTAAGATTTTACAGTGGTGCACGACTGCATAGCACTAGTCTTAAATCCTGAAGACTCAGGCTCCGATGGGGACAAAGAATGCCTTTGAGGCATTATAACAAACACTCAGCATGCACTAGTGCCATGAGAGTGCTTGTAGGGGTGAGGAATTGCCTCACCCTCCCAAATCGACTTGGGAGTTCCGTACTGCTACTTGTTCACACAATAGTAACACCATTCCTATGGGGTTCATGGGGTTGGGACACATTATTATAATGAAGAACAACCCCCAACTTTTTTGTCTAATTTCATACCTTCATCCTACTCGAAATTGATAAAGAAAGGAGATAAAAATCATACCTTAGATGTTTTTAAAGGAAGGATTTGCCTTTGAATTGCTGGTGCAAGTGAAAGAAATAGAAGGAGCTTGCTTGACTTCAATGGGGATGGGAGGGGAGGGTTGGCAGTGTGCTGCGTGATGTGTTTTGTGAGGGGGACGTGTGAGCAATGGGGTTTTGTGAGCAGTGAGGTTTAGGTTAGGGTTTTGTTTTTGTTTTGTTTTGGGCGTTTAAGTGAGGGAGTTATAATCAAATAAGGGAACAAAAATTAAATTAAGCCCGAAAAAGTACTTACCTAGCGTCGCCTGATAAATACCTCACGTTACCCTCGCTAGGCGAGCTCCAATGCGAGCTCGAGGGATTGCGGCGTGAGGCTTAACACCTGAAGCATCTGGCTTTTTCCCTTGCAGCACCAGGTCTAACGCCTTTTTTGCCTCGCCGTACCCCTCGCGAGGTGAGCTCCTCGCCAGCTTTTCTTCAGGCGACGCGAGGCCTAACGTCTGGCCCAACTCGTTGGGCCCCAGGCAACGCACAGTGCCCTGTACAACTTGCCGAAATTACCTGCAAAAATGTTAGTACCTAAAAATGAAAAGAAATATTCTAACTACGCTAAAGATTAACTACAAATTGGGTTTCCTCCCTATGATTGCCTTAGTTAACATTGCGGCACAACAAATACAACATTACAATGGGTTGCCTCCCATGAAGCGCCTAATTTAACGTCGCGGCACGACGCAGGCAATCAGCTTGAGGCTCACTCAACATTGGTGGCTCGAGGTCACCAACACTACTTTTGCGTCATCCATGCCTAAATAATGTTTTAACCTGTGCCCATTGACTCTGAACGTGTGAGAATCATTTTTCGCAGCAATATCTACGGCTCCGATGGGGTGAATAACCACACGAAATGGTCCTGACCATCTTGACTTCAATTTTCCCGGAAATAATCTCAATCTTGAATTGTATAGCAATACCATATCTCTAGTTTTAAAACTCCGCTCAAGAATATTTTTGTCATGCATCATCTTCGTTCTCTTCTTGTATAGTTTTTTGCTCTCAAAAGCATGGTAGCGGAACTCATCAAGCTCGTGCAACTGTGACTCTACTTGTACCCACAACTTCTATATCGAGATTCAGTTGCCTCAATGCCCACAAAGCTCTATGCTCCAACTCCACTAGTAAGTGCATGCCTTCCCAAACACCAATTTATACGGCGACATGCCAATCAGAGTTTTGAAAGCGGTACGATAGGCCTAGAGTGCATCATCTAACTTTCTCTCCCAATTCGTTCTTGTAGCATTCACGGTCTTTGTCAAAATGCTCTTTATCTCTCTGTTCGAAACTTTCACTTGCCCACTCGTTCGTGGGTGATATGGGGTGGCAACCTTTTTGCGTACACCATATTTTTCTAACAACTTTGTGAAGGCTCGGTTACAGAAGTGAGTTGCTCCATCACTGATTATTGCCCTTGGAGTGCCAAATCGGGTGAATATATTCTTTCTCAAAAAACCAATGACCCCCCTATGCATCATTTCTAGGGAGTGCTGAAGCCTCCACCCATTTTGACACGTAGTCCACAGCTACGAGTATGTACTTTTTGCCATATGAGCTGACAAAAGGCCTCATGAAATCAATTCCCCATACATCAAACACTTCTACCTCCTGAAGTGGGTTCATGGGCATCTCATGCCGGCGGGAAATATTCTCGGTTCGTTGGCATTCATCACAAACCTTCACCCATAAGTGTGCATCTTTGAACAATGTCGGCCAGTAAAATCCCGACTCCAACACTTCCGCAACTGTCCTTACTCCTCATAAATGGCCACCATACGCGTGACAAGCCTGCAAAATAGAAGATTGGTCTATCCCGGGGATACATCTACGAATCATGTTATCAACACAAATCTTGAACAGATAAGGCTCATCCCAATAATACATGTGACAGTCACGAAAGAACTTTTTCTTTTGGACAGAGGAAAGGTCATAAGGGACAATACCGCTCGCCAGGTAGTTTGCAATGTCTGCATACCATGGCGCTACCTCAAGGCTCGTGGATAATAGTTGTTCATCCGAGAAAGTCTCCACAATCTCTTCCACCTCAACCTTCTTCTCGACGCCTTCCAGCCTAGACAAGTGATCAACCACTTGGTTCTCCGTTCCCTTTCGGTCACGAATTTCCAAGTCGAATTCTTGCAGCAATAGCACTCATCAAATCAGGCACGTATTTGACTCCTTGTTCTCAATTAGGTACCTCAGAGCGGCATGGTCAGTATAAACAATTACCTTTGTGCCTATCAGGTATGACCTAAATTTTTCAAATGCAAACACCACTACTTCAATCTCCTTCTCTGTCACTGTGTAATTTAGTTGGGTACCACTCAAAGTTCTACTTGCGTAGTATATTGGATGTGTGACTTTATCTTTTCGCTGCCCAAGAACTGCTCCCACAACATAGTCACTTGCATCACACATCAGCTCAAATGGTTGCTCCTAGTCGGATGCAACTATGATAGGCGCTGTCACCATCCTCTTCTTTAATTCCTCAAAAGCTACCCTGCAGTCATCAGAAAACACAAAAGGGTGATCTTTTTCAAGCAATTTACAAAAGAGGTTAGCAATTTTAGAGAAATCTTTTATAAACCGTCTATAGAAACCGATGTGGCCAAGGAAACTTCTTATTGCTTTGACGGAAGTGGGTGGTGGAAGATTTTCTATCACATCAACCTTTGCACGATCTACCTCAATGCCCTTACTCGACACTAGGTGCCCCAAGACTATACCTTCATGTACCATGAAATGGCATTTTTCCAAGTTGAGTACCAGATTAGTCTCGACACATCTTTTCAGCACTTTTTTCAAATTCTTTAGGCAATCATCTAATGAGTCTCCCACCACTGAGAAATCATCCATTAATACCTTCATTATGTCTTCTAACATATCTGTGAAGATGGCCATCATGCACCTTTGAAATGTGGCGGGTGCATTGCATAGGCCGAACGACATTCTTCGGAAGGCGTAGACGCCATATGGACAGGTGAATGATTTTTTCTCTCTATCTTTCGGGGCAATGAAGATCTGATTATACCCCGAGTATTCATCCAAAAAGCAAAAGTGGGACCTCCCAGCCAATCTATCTAGCATTTGATCAATGAACGACAAGGGAAAGTGGTCTTTTCGGGTGGCCTTGTTCAAGCTTCTATAGTCCATACAAATTCCCCATCCCGTGACCGTTCTTGTTATTATCAACTCATTGTTCTCGTTTTGCACTGCAGTCTTCCCACCTTTCGTAGGAACACATTGGACTGGGACGATCCAGTTGCTACCGGAGATGGGGAAATGATCCCCGTATCTAACCACTTTATCACCTCCCTTTTCACAACTTCCTTTATATTGGGGTTCAGCCTTCTTTGATGTTCTCTGGAAGGTTTGTGTCCATCTTACAGTAGAATCTTATGCATACAGATGGCCGGGATGATACCCTTAATGTTTGGAATGGTCCAACCAATTGAAGTTTTGCACTCAATTAATACCTACAAAAGTTGTTCTTTTTGCACATCTAACAAACCAGATAAGATAATAACAGGTAAAGTTGAGTTAGGTCCCAAGAAAGCATACCTGAGATGAGGTGGTAGCGGCTTCAGTTCCAACTTTGGTGGCTCTTCTATCGATGGCTTAGCTGGAGGAGTTTTTTTTCTAAGTGTAAAGGTTCAAATTCGAGCTCTCTTTTCCAAAACTCTTGGCCTTCAAGAGTCAGCACCCACTCCGCTAAGTCCTCTCCATTTACTTCATCTAAGTTCATGAGACAGGCTGCTAGAGGGTCTTTAGCGTTCAAAGTCTCATCTTCCTCATCCAAAATAACATCCACAGCTTCTATTAAAGAGCAGTTATCAAATTCACTTGGTCGCCGCATAGATTTCTGCACATTGAATGTTATCTCTTTATCATTTAGTCTCATTTTTAACTCTCTAGTTTCACAATCAATTAAAGCTCTCCCAGTGGCCAAGAATGGTCTTCCTAAAATTATGGTAATCTCCTCGTCAACCCGACAGGTCCAGAATGACAAACTTTGTTGCGAACACAAACTTCCAACTTGTAATAATACATCATCAAGGATACCTGAGGGCCTCTTCACTATCCGATCGGCTGGATGTAGTAACATGGATGTGGGTCTTTCTCTTCCAATGCCTAACCTTTTGTAGATAGCCAAGGGCATCAAGTTTATGCTTGCCCCCAAATCACACAATGCTTTAGCAAAAACATAGTTGCATATCGTGCATGGGATTGTGAAACTCCCAAGGTCTGATAACTTCTTTGATATGGGTCTCGTCACGACTGCACTACAGGTCTGGGTCAATGTAACAGTGGACAGGTCTTGGAAGTCAAATTTGTGAGACATTAAATCGTTCATCATTTTGGCATACCCAAGCATCTCCTGCAAAGTGTCAATTAGTGGAATGTACACCTAGATTTGTTTAAACATCTTCATGAATTTTTTATACTGCTCGTCCTTCTGATATTTGGCCAATCTTTGTGGGAGTGGTGTTGGAGGTCGCTTCCTTCCTGTTATTTGAGTTTTATCTTGCTCACGCACTGCTTCTACTGTCTTTTCTTGTGATACCTCAGTCTCTTTCGCAACCTCATTTTCTTTGGTTGTGCTCTCATAAGCATGTTGTACCGTCACCTCAGTTAACCCTGTTGAATCATCTATCTCAATGGGTACGGCACAAGTGTTTCAATAGGTCGGCTTTCGCGATCAATTTCTTTCTCCAGATCTAGGTCTCTACCATTTCTTAGACTCACCGCCATAAGCTGTTTGGGTCCCTGCTATTTTGGATTGACTTGTGTGTCTGCAGGTAACATCCCTTGGGGATGATTATTTAGAGCCATCGAAATCTGTCCTAATTGAATCTCAATGCCCTTTATCGCTGATTTATGTGAGTCTACTCTTTCTTGGATTTTTTCATTAGACCCAATCAGTTGTTGCAGCATCCCTTTAAGTTTAGCAAACCCATCATCTTGTCTCACTATCTATTGTTGTTGAGGCTGTTGATAATCTAGTTGCTGATTTTGCTGGTTGTAACCTTGTTGCCTTTGGTAAGGCACAACTTGACACCGTGGTCGCATAACTCCAGGATTGTTGTTGTTGTTATTGTACTGATGTTGTGCTGGTCTATATTGTTGATTCTGCTGCCCCCAATTCTGACCACCTTGCCTTTGTCCCCCATAGTTGGCCACATAGTTCATATCTTCCTGATAGTGTTGGTTGTCACCTTCCGCACTCTACGAACATACATATGGTTGGTTAATGCACGGTGTACATAATCCCCCACGAACATACATCTGGCCTGATACATCGATCTTTTGGTGAGGATACTCATTTGCATCATTAGAGTGGCCATATTTTCAGCTATGGAGTTGTTTGCGTCCAAAGCCACTGAATGAACTGCAGGAGTGATCATAGAGTCTCTTGTCATCCAATCTGAGTTTTAGGCCATTTTATCAAGTAGGATCCTTCATTCTCTGAATGTTTTGCTAAAAAATGCTCCACCTGCTGAAGCATCAACATTGGCCTTAAGCTGTCTGCCAGTCCCATGTAGAACCTGTACCCCAACATCTGATCTGGAATGCCATGATGTGGACATTTAACCAGCATACTCTTGAACCTCTCCCACGTTTCTTGTTGTGTTTCTGTTGGTCTCTGCCTGAAGCTCAATATATCATCAATTTGTTTGGCAGTTTTATTGGGTGGGTAGAACTTGTTAAAAAATTACTTGACTAATTCCTCCCAAGTAGTTATGGAGTTTATGGGGAGTGAACTAATCCAAGTATGAACTTCTCATGTCACCGAGAATGAAAACAATAATAGCTTTATTTCTTCCAGTGTCACATTAGGTTGCCTTTGTGTGACACATATCGACAGGAAATTCTTCAGATGTTGTTGAGGATCTTCAATGTATGACCCTGAGAACAGTCCCTTATTTTGCAACAAATATAGCATGTTGTTTGTGATTTAAAATGATTCCGCTTGTATCCGAGGGACTGCAATTGCGGTTGCCAGATTGTCAGTGGTGGGTTGTGCCCAATCATACAATGCTTCTTCTGGTACAAGAGGCACCACACCCTGATTGTTTGGTTCATTCACATTGTTTCCGTTGTTGATTGGATTTTCTATTCCGTCATCCATGTCTTGTTCGATTTGTTCTGTTGAGTTTTGTTGTTGTTTACCCTTCTTGTTTGCACGATTTAGTGCGTTGAATACTTTCTTAGGATCTGATAATGCTTTGAACAATTCACCATTTCTTGAGGAGTTCCTAGGGGTGCACCTATAACACCTAAGACTACAAACATTAGAATTTCAATGTATTGGTTTAAAATGAAGAAAATTGACTACACTAAGAATTCTAGCACTTCTTTTAGCTGCAATTAATAACATTGTTACTTCCCCGGAAACGACGCCAAAATTTGATCACGCCCAACTATGCCTTACAAAAAGGACTAAGCGGTCGTTGCAAATATATTTCGGTTAATAAGTCCGGAGTCGAATACCACATGGAATTAACCTATTAAACATAGCTACTAGACTCGCACAAAATTCACGCAATCAATCTTCAGAAATATTTAAGTAAAAAGTTGGATGTTTACTAATTAAATATTACATAATGAAAATACAATAATTAATAACTAACTATGAACGGGTTATAGACATGAATTGGAATGATCTAAGGTTATGATTTCCCCTACTGTCGGAATCCTTTCCGCTACGTTTTCTATAAATTTGCCTAAGTCTTCTCTACCGATCATGAGCACTCTGTGTGTTGTAATTCTCTCCCGAGTAACTATCACAATTTACTAGACATATTCTCCTGAATTACGCTAGCTGGCATTAAGTACGGCTCACTCGGATCGCACCAAGGTTTCGTTATCCCTAATCCCACCTTTCAACCCTCCGTATTGATCCCCCATATACGTTAGCAGTGTTGTTGTCCAACAACTACCTAAATATGCACTCTCTCCCGAGTAATACACACTAAATCGGCACAGTCGATTTAGATCTCTTCAACCAACCACAATAGTGACGTAGTTGATCAAATATAGTAAATACTACGGCACATCTATATTAACATAACAGGAAAATCATCCTCCAATAGGTTCCATATAAACCCTAGATTAGGAGTTTAGCTACTCATACTCATAGTAACAATATCCCAAATAATTTTCATAATTAAATTACAAAGTTAGGATAAAGGGATGTAGAAATCGATGATTCTAACTCCCAACAGTTGTTCCACGATCTATCCTTGCCCCCAGTTGCAAAACTCCCTCAAAAGTGTCATTTTATGTATATTTATATGTGTAGGAAAAGACCTAAACGACATAGGCCAAGTCCTAGTCAAACCAGGAGACGAAATAAGCCTTCAAAGTTCGGAGTGGGAGTGCCTCAGACCTCGTCTCGCGAGGCTTCACGCGACCTGGACCTCGCCCCTGTCCTGGCGTCGCCAGCCTTAACGCGCGGTGGACCTCGCCTCCTGCCTCGCCTAGAATGCTCCCACGCGATCTAAAAGACTCGCTTAGTCAGCTCTAATGCAAGCTAAAAGACTTGCTTTGCCGGCTTCTTCATTTATCCGTTGCTCACTCCTTTCTTTCTTTTTTTCAACCGTTTTCGAGCACGCTTTGGACTTTAATTATTCCTTTTGCTCTACTTTCATCTCCAATTCACGTACACATAAAATAGACTCCATTACGCGCACATAAAGTGTAATTTATCATTAAATTATATAAAATGCAAGACAAATAATGTGTTAATATGGAATTAAAGCCACATCAGTCGAATGTTTAGTTTGATAATTGACAAATTAGTATGCAAGGAATAATGTAAAATATATATTTACCTTTAAACAAAGTGAGAAATGTTTACTGTTGTGAGGAATTTTTGTCACTTTTATGTTTTAATCCATGTATTATTGATACCTATTGTCACACCTCCCTTTTCCCGAGAAAGGGTGGGATAAGGAAGTTTTTCCAATTTAAGTGACATTATTCGAATTTGGGGTTATTTTATTTATTTTTAGAGTCGCCACTTGGGATAATTATTATGGTGTCCCAAGTCACCGATTTATTTTAAATCCTAAATCGAGGAAATTTGACTCCGTTAAAAGTCTGCGAACCAGAAGACTGGGTAAGGAATTCTGTTAACCCGGGAGAAGGTGTTAGGCACTCCCAAATTCCGTGGTTCTAGCATGGTCGCTTAATGATTCATACTTGGCTTATTATCTAATTACTTATTTTAGGACCTATGTGTATTTATCCTTTACCGCTTTTAATTACTTGATTTATATATATTTAAAGAATTACATTAAGATGGGTTACGCATACATATACCCGTTTAATTTGGTGTGTCAAAAATCATGTCACGCGTACGTGTACACAACTCACGATATTTGGTTTATTTAAGAAAAATATATAAAGTCGCTCGAATGCGTACCTTGGGTTTATTTGAAAATCGAGATCACGTCACGTGAACATGTACCCAATCACGATAGTAGTTTAAAGCCCGCGCCTAAAAGAATTTCTACGAATATTCATTTTTAAATCTTATTTGTCTCACGCGAACGTGTACACAATCAAAAATATTTGTTACTAATAAGATTATCTTATTCAAAGTTACGCGGACGTATATTTTGATTTTAATTTTGGGAACCTTAAGTACGTCAATTGAACGTACAAACATCCGCGATAATAACTTTAAGAGAGGCTAAGGCATTGTGCGACATTCAAGAATACATATACTTGCACAACTATTTATGCTTTAAATTGATTCACACTGTGATTTATAAGGCTACCTTGAGCTATTTTATATAGGTAGAACGTTTATGAACCATAATAGTTACTTGGATGGAGAAACTTCATTTAATTACAGATTTAAAGTTATAACAAACTAAAATTAATGATACAGTTCCCATAGATTACAAATGACTAATTTTAGAACTCTAGAACTTCATACCATGCTATTACAGAACCAATTTCAGTAAATCTTAGGGTCATCCCAAAATTAGATCTAAGAGTAAAACACTGGTTTTCAGCCTTAAATGAGTCTAACACATTATCTATATGGATGCATTTAGAATTGCAAAGCTAATCACAACTATTATAATTCCAAGCAATATGTACTATTGAAAAATGTAAATAGATAAGGAAAAACAAGTAATTATTTACATAACTTTTGTTCCGAAATCTGAATAACCAAACTGTAATTTACAAGCTTCAAACTATACTACTCATGTCTTTCCTTCAATCAGGGCAGCAGGCAGAAATGCCATCATACTTCATAGTTTGAGCAGATTCCTTTGCATATTCATATGCAAATCTTACCAACTGGCGGTCAGACTTACACCTTGACTCCTAAATGGCCTCAAATATGAAATGAAGTTCCTTGCCACTGATCATCTACTACTAATACCAGGCAGAAATAAACTAGCATGCTTATGATCAGTTAAACACACCAAGCATTGACAGAGAGAATATCATTAAAAACAACTTGAACAAACTCAAAACCAAGCATGAGGGTGATAGATATATGAACACTTAATATAGGTGTAGAGCAAGAAACATAGCTTTTTGGGCTATTTAGCAGCTAACAGAAACTAAATCTACAAAGTTTTGAACAAATATAAAACACCAAGTAGCATTCATTCATTAACTTAGAGAACCAAGATATAATTTCTAGAAAGGTTCAGAGAAAAGAAAACTAGTAAACCCGGAAAAAACAGGAACATATAACTTCAAAAAGAATAACAACTCATATTTCATTTATACATTTCCAAGAGAGCCATAGATGAGATTTCAACATACCTAAAGTGGGAATCAAAGAACTGAGACCAAATAAAGATCATAAAACCAAAGAGGAAACTCCGCAAAACTCAGAAACAGCAGCACCAGGTAAGCAAGAAACAACAAGGAAGAAATTCCAGCATAAACACTAATTTCAGCTCAAGATCCAACTTAGAAAAACCAAAGTCAAAAGAAAAGCAGAACTTCTAAACTTCTGAGATTGTAAAGATGCAGAAATTCTGTATAGAAATCAGTCTTGAAAATGAAGGAGTGAGTGTGAATTTTCATAGAGTATTTTCGTATGTTTTTAATGAGGGAGTGTGGGTTCCTTTTATAGAGGGTAGGGGTGCACAAGGATAAGAATGGGAGGAGGTCTAATGGGGGGATTATTCCAGCATATTTTTGGGGTGTCAGCTAAATAAAGGATAGGATAGCATCTTTTTTGTAACAGATTTTGGTACAGCTGCCCTTTTTATCCAAATTTCAGCATCTTTTCTAACAATGCTGGGACAACTGTACTCATCTAGAAGTTTTTGATATTTTATCCGAAATTCCCCCATTTGACTCCTTTAAGTTCTGCTTAATACAAATAGCCACCCTATTTTTAACCTAGTTTTTGATTTTCAATGCCCTAAATTTCCATGTTCCTTTAAACCCCCTCAAGTTTCAATTTCAACTAAACACATTGACATGAACAAATACTAATCAGTCAAACTTTTAACAAGTTAATTGACATTTTATGCAATTAAAAACACTCATTTGCATCTGGTCAGAACAGAAAATCAAACCAAGATATTAATTCCAAGTCATGTATTTAACTTTAATAACCTATTTTTAAATTGAACTAATTGAAAATAAACAACAACTACCTAGTGATAATAACAGAAAGAAAAGAGAAGAAAACAACAACAAAACAATCAAAACAGAAAAGGAAAAAAAATAGAAACCAGAAAAGGGAAAAGGAACACGTACTGATTTGGCCGGAAATGGTTGAACAAACAAGACGAATCAACGAACGACGATGACGACGAATCTTGGCCCGTCAGTGTTGACTTGGCCGGAATTCAGTGAGCTTAGAAATGAGCCAAAAATGACACTAATCAATTGTTCTTACTGAGAACAATCGATTGGTATAAATTTCGGCTCGAATCGAGCCTCGAAACCGTTAAAATCATAAAGAGAAACGGATTAGGGTTTTTGTTCCTTCTTGGAATCTCATATATGGAATTGAAGCAAATGGATGAGGATTTTGGGGAAATTGGTGATAGATAGTAGACAAGGGGAGTGTGGTAATTTTCTAGTATGAATTTGGGCGGGATTGGAGAAGCGCCGCCGCCGTGGGACGATTTTCGGCGGCGGCCGGTGGTGGTGTTAGCATAGGGTTGAGAGACGGGCTGAAGGTTTAGGGTTTGGGGGGGGGGGGGTTGGTCCTTTCCGACATATTTATGGGGTAGTGAGGCTCAGTTGCGAGCTAAGGGGGACGAAAAACGACGTCGTATTATTTGTTAGGGGGGAGGACCGGTTCAAAGGTTTTGGGACTGGGTGTTTTGGGTTAAACTTGGGGACTGGTCTTGGTTAAATCATTGGCCCAGTCTGGTTGAATTAAAATGAGGCTCTAAACTTTTCTTAACTAATTTCTAAAATCTTATTAATTTAACTTAACATTAATTAAATACTAAGTTATCTTAAATTTTTTTAGAAATAATTAACTATTTACCTTTATCATTTAGCTAATTAATCAATTTTAATTTATAAAAAGTAAAACCACTAGTTTTAACACTAACAAATGTAAAAATAACAATTTTTTTTGTGATTTTCTTCTAATAATGTGATTAAATTATGTAATTAGATATTAAACTAAATTAAAAACCTAATAATGCAAGATTATGAAGGTTTAAATACTTTTGTTAGTTTTTCATAACTTTAAAAATAAAAAAAATGCGACAAGAAATGCAAATAATTCCAAAATAAACATCGAAAATTCTAAAACAAAATCTAAAAATAAATAAGACTAATTATTTTATTAATTTTGTTGGAATATTTTAGTAAGGTAAAAATTACATGCTCACAGCTACCCCTCTTTTCTAGAAAACACGAAGAGTTTTCGGGCAAAGACAAGGTGAGCAGTTATGAACCACGTTTACCGGTTTAGATACTCCATGGGAAGCACTTTGGAAAAGCTTGACCGAACCTTGCTTCAAAGGTTGCCTACATATCCTTGGCTATAAATGAATCAGGTCAGTGTAGTTCTGGAAGTTTTGGCAGTTGGGACTACCGGAAAGCTGTGATTTCACTGTTGTTGTTGATGTTGTTACTGTTGCTGAGCTCCTTATTACACCAAAGTAACAAAACGAAAAAGACTAACTAAGCCTATCAACTACGAGTTACAAGATTCCTATTTGTAAATTTTTCGAAGCTTGATCTTGAGTCTTGGCTAGTTCTTTATGCTGACTCTGATATGGATCTTGATGATTGTTAGCCGCAGGTGCTGGTTCAATCTTCTCGTCTTTCGAATCAAGGCGGGACATACAGAACTAATGATTTCAATTTTGTCCTGAGCAGTACAGATCTTCTCAACTTCTGTACTTTGGGTTCAACTTTCTCTTTTCTTCTTTTATTTTTATTCTGGATTGAAACTTCTTCTTTTGGTCATCTCAAATCCAGTGTCCTAAAGTATAATATGCGCAAAATCAAAACAAATGAACGAAATTTTCTGCCCCAGTTTTCACTAGGAATATTTCGCGAGTTATTGTAACAAAATTCTATACTACTTCATTATTGAAAGTGACAAAAGGCGGGACTGGTGTACCCGGAGTAAATGTAGACTAGGGAGTGGAGACCCAATGTCTAAAGGTGAAATAAACTAGGGATTGGAGACTCTATGTTGGAAAGTCATCAACTAGGGAGTAGAGACCCTATGTTGGCATCAGGCTATGCTGGCATCAACTAGGAAGTGAGACCCTATGTTGGAAAAGTCATCAGGTTATGCTGGCATCAACAGGGAGTGGGACCCTATGTCGGAAAGGTCATCCGGTTATGCTGGCATCAACTAGGGAGTGGGACCCTATGTTGGAAAGTCATCCGGTTATGCTGGCATCAACTAGGGAGTGGGACCCTATGTTGGAAAAGTCATCAGGTTATGCTGGCATCGACTAAGGAGTGGGACCCTATGTTGGAAAGTCATCGAGTTATGCTGGCATCAACTAGGGAGTGGGATCCTATGTTGGAAAGTTATCAGGTTATGCTGGCATCAACTAGGGAGTGGGACCCTATGTTGGAAAAGTCATCAGGTTATGTTGGCATCAACTAAGGAGTGGGACCCTGTGTTGGAAAGTCATCAGATTATGCTGGCATCAACTAGGGAGTGGGACCCTATGTTGGAAAAGTCATCAGGTTATGTTGGCATCAACTAAGGAGTGGGACCCTGTGTTGGAAAGTCATCAGATTATGCTGGCATCAACTAGGGAGTGGGACCCTATGTTGGAAAAGTCATCAGGTTATGATGGTATCAGCTAGGGAGTGGGACCCTATGTTGGAAAAGTCATTAGGTTATGTTGGCATCAACTAGGGAGTGGGACCCTATGTTGTAAAAGTCATCAGGTTATGCTGGCATCAACTAGGGAGTGAGACCCTATGTTGGAAAAGTCATCAAGTTATGCTGGCATCAACTAGGGAGTGGACCCTATGTTGGAAAGTCATCAGGTTATGCTGGCATCAACTAGGGAGTGGGACCCTATGTTGGCATCGAGTTATGTCGGCATCAACTAGGGAGTGGGACCCTATGTTGGAAAAGTCATCAGGTTATGCTGGCATCAATTAGGGAGTGGGACCCTATGTTGGAAATTCATCAGGTTATGCTGGCATCAACAAGGGAGTGGGACCCTATGTTGGCATCAACTAGGGGGTGGAGACCCTATGTTGGCATCGAGTTATGTCGGCATCAACTAGGGAATGGAATATCCTATATTGGAAAAGGTGTAGCTAGGGATTGGAGACCCTATACTACTTTAGGTTTGAATTGTTTTCAACATTATTTCTTCTTCTCTTCTTTTATTTAGAGAGGATAAGTCCATGCGGGAAATAATTTGGAGGAAACTTCCCTTTTGAAGTCGTTTTTGCAAAGTTGTTTCTAGTTTTTGAGAAACTTCTTTTGATTGCTCCTGCTTCTTGCAATGTTGATTTTGGATTGCACCTGTTTCCTGTTTTTCAATCAAAAAATAATTTATCAGTTTGAAATGGTGGTTGGTTTTGTGGCCTTGATTATTTCAGCCACTTGATCTCGGCATGTCCTTTTGACGAAGATCTCGATTGCTGTTTGTTGAGGATTGATTTCATTTCTAACCCTGGAGACCTTGGCTTTTCCAGACTTTTCCATGGCGGTTGGTCACGTGGGGCTCAACCTTTTTGAATTTATTTTTCCTTTGTAGGTCTTTCACTTCTGACTTGTTTTCTTTTCTTCTGTTTTTTTTTGTACTTCAGAGCATTGGGGGAACTTTTGGCTCCTCAAACTTTGCTGCAACGGCTAGTCGCGTGGGACTTAACCTTTTCCAACTTTATTTCGCCTCCATGGGCCTTTCATTTCTGGCTCCTTTCTTCCAACTTTAATTTCAGAGCATTTGGGGTATTTTGGCTTTTCAAACCTTGCTGATACGGTTAGCCACGTGGGACTTAACCTTATTTTAACTTCATTTACCTTTGTAGGCACTTCAATTTGATTTTCTCCTTCCAAGAGTTTAGATTTCGAAGCATCGACCGTCATGGCCAGTCGAGGTCGACTTGATGCCCCTGACGAGGTTGGGTGCCCCTTTTGCATATATCTCGTATCAAATGAGAACCTTGTAGATCGGTTTTGCCATCTTTTTTGTCTTATTTTATTATAAAATTAGATTGAAAGGGATTGAAAGAAAATAAATAATGGAACGGAAAAAAATGAACTTAGACAAGACGTATCCCTTTCGGGGTAAGGAAAGAAGGACTTATCTGGAGTGTATGCAGCCTTCAATGAACATGACATGCCTCTTGGACTAGATGCATGATCTGTACAAACCTTCTAACTCTCAGAAATTCATCACCACTATTACCTCGAGATTGAGAAACCTTGCCCTGGACTGTGTCCATGTTAGTGACCAATTATCCTTTTTTCGATCAGTGGTGCCCTTTGCGGGTTTTCACCAACTGACCTCTCTCATTTCTCTTCTCACCATCGCCTTGTAGTGCTCTTTGCTAGTTTTCACTGTCACGACCCAAACCGATGGGCCGTGACAAAAGTGGTATCAGAGCAGTTCTGTCCTAGGGAGTCTACAAGCCGTGTCTAGTAGAGTCTTATTTATTTATGGGTGTGTCGTGCACCACACTTATAAGCAGGAGGCTACAGGGCATTTAGGATTGTCACTCTTTCTTCTTACTCTAGATCGTGTGGTAGAGCTCACTTATAAGAATTCAAATTTCGAAATTCTATTTTATTCGTAATAAGACGATGCCTACATTCAGAAAGACGGTCAATGAGGGATATTGCTGTGGAAGTGTTGAGTTAGAGGAACTCGATTTTGCATCTTGCTTATGATGAGTAAATGTGAGGTCTTAGGAAGATCATGCGTGTACTAAAAGGTGTAAGGTTCTTGATAAGGAGCTTTAAGGAAAGAATACTTATCCACTCTTACGGTAAAAAGGAATAACGGAATCGGAAGTTAGACACAAGTTTCAGCAAGTAAAAGAAGCAAGGTGAAGAAGGGTACGAGGTACCCAGTTAATAAAGATTATCATTATCTATCATTCAGGAAGGGAGATATAAGCATTTTGAGTTACCCTCAACAGCAACAGATGTATGTACAATCGGCCACACCTATCTCAGTCATGCCCTATGGGAGCTAACGGATATGGTTTAAGAGAAGGATGGGATAGCAGGATCCGAATGGGGTTAGAGTAACCCAAAATGATGGATGGATAGTTTGCACTAATCTACATTTCGGAAGGATATTAAAAAGGTGATAATAGATCTCCTTATGGGATACCTAGATGGTGCACTCTAAAATAGTACAACTAGACATGAGTACTACAAAGACAGGCACTGGAAGCTTGAAAAGGATAAATATTATCTTAGTATGGCTCCCGTACCTAGTTGAGAGATAATGCTAGGCAACCCAAAGAACCAGTGGATGGTGCAAAGGGGAACTAAAAGCAAAAGAATATCTTGTTGAAGTTTTCAGAATAAAGTGATAGACAGAAATGTTCGCAAGAAATAAGAAGAGAGTTAATAAAGTATTATGAGTAAGGCATGATACATGGATGACGAAGGAAGATTAAGAAGATGACAATATTACAGAATCTATAGTCAAGTAAAGGAAAAGACGAGAGGTTACATGCCTTGAAACAACAAAAAGAGTATAGGCCATAAAGTCATATCCTAAATTCGAGAAATAAGTTCGTGACTCCAGCGCGACTACCGGAAGGAAAATTTGGACACAGAGTAATAGAAATCAGTATGGTCTGGTGAACAAGATAAACTAAACATGAATTAGGGACTGATTGATTTGATAATGGTCGACATCGTGAGAATTTCATATTTCGTTCTGGAGATAATAGAATGGATAACAGAAGAAGATTTATGAGAGATTCAAAGAATGGTCATTCAGGAAGACACTTCCCTAAAGTAAACAATATGAGAAAATTTAAGCTTAAGGGACTATATGTGCTAGTTACACTAAGTGTCACCCTCGCAAGTAAGGAAATTTGTTATCCTTGGGACAGAAGGATTACCGCCATGCGAGTAAGGGTCACCGATAATGTGAAAAGACGACAGAGATAAAAAGGTAAAACATCTATTCTTAGATCATCGTAGCGCTAAATCTTAGTACTCCCCTAAAGGGGGGAATATGGAGTGATGTGGCGTTAAATTGGAATTAAGTGGTTCTAGTGACTATGGAATGGTAAAGGAAGAATGCGATACAAATTAAAATGGAATGAGATGGCACTTATCCAAATCCTACAAATACGTTACGATTCCGGAATATTGTGCAAGCACGACGTCAAGAAGAGGAAGTAAAGGTTCCCGCCCGAGGTGTTATCAATAAATAAGAAGCCAGTGCGAGACGTAAGTTAACACAAAAGAAATAACCCAAGAAAGTTTATGCAAAATATTGATGCGAGAATGGGCCAATGAGTAGTTAATAATTGATCAGGAAGAGCCCAGTTATGGCTAAACAGGAGGGCCCAGTTATGGCTAAACAGGAGGTCAGATCGTGTAAGATAAACATAGTAAAACCTAACATGGAGAATTCAGCCTCGTAGTAATGTCATTATAACACTTTAAATATATTCAAATAAGAGTCAGGGTAGTTAAAGATACTGCATGAGTGTTAGGGGATAAAAGAAAGTGCCACTGGGAAGGCAGTAAAAATATTAGTTCAGAAACAACCCTACAAGCACAAGAGCACGGAGGTAAACAATGATGGATGATTATAGGCAATGAAGGACATCAAAAAGGTACGTAATAAGCTCACAGTTTTACGAGAGTCAAGGGTTCTCCCTAAGTACTACAATGAAAGACTAGCTGAGGAAATAAGGAGGAAGGCTTCAACCTAAGCACAACGACCTAAAAAGGAAAAGGTCGTGTAACAACTGTCTCACAACAACATTGTAAGCACTCCAAAGAAAAGTGTCCCCTACTGTGGTTAATGAACGGGAAGGAAAAAAAATTAAAAGTAAAAAATCGAAGGTCATATGAGTTGCATGAAAACTACAACATGCGTGGGAACCAAGATAAGATAAGTATGCACACAACAAGGGGGCAGGAAGACCACGAAAGGAAATAGCTTACATTGAAGAAAGCTAAGAAGGAAAAAAAGAAATTATTCGATCAATGATCCCGAGTTGGTTATGTTATGAATGCACTTAAGAGTTTGGAGTCTTATACCTTCACCATATACAGTCGTAGAAGATTCTGGTCTACGTCAAAAGAAAGAATTGAGCCCAGGTCATAAATGAAGGATTGAATTGTTAAAGGATTTCATCATAAATATCCCTCAGCGCCTATGAACGGCTAAAGTAATAACTAATACCCGGAACCGCAGGTCGGAATATATCTTAAGCCTACATAGAGGCTGATCAGAAAGAAGATGAGACTAAATAGTTACATCGACTAAGCAAAATAGGAGGGACCAAGAGAATTATAGACCTCGGGATCACTCTTAAGTAGCAGAGGTATAAGAAAGATAGTACAGTAGCCATATTTTATAATAGCTTTACGATGAAGCCAACTGAAGGGTACCAGCCTCATAAGAAGTCAGTACGAAGCTCCCACCGGATTGTGTATGCACCAGAGGTGTAAGAATTATAATAGAGCTTCAAGTTATGGACGTGAATTATACCTATGTGGAAGGGAGGTCATGAAAGAAATAGAAAATACTATGCGAGATTTTAAGGTAAGTAAGGTAAAGGTGAACAGCGTACGAGATACTCAAAGGCAGAATATGTGAATAGTCCATACCTCGGATAGAAGGCTAGAAGTGATGGGATTCAATATCCAGGAATAATAGCGGAATAGTCAGTGACATATCTCATAGCCTATGGTTTCTAGGTATCGAGGAGGCTAACTAAGATAGTAGAGAAGCGTTAGAGATGATGCGATGTCTCGCTTGATGTCCCAGAATGACATAAGGAAATCTGTGATGCAAGCAAGTTGAAAGATTACAAGTAATATAAACAGAGTTGTGTAGGTCGTAAACCATTGTATAGTGAAGCGACAAGGTTCTAGAAGACAAGAGTAAGGATAAAAAAAAGGGCGAGTGAGAAGGTAACGAAAATGGATAAGTCCTCAGGATTAAGCCTATGAAAATAAGAAGAGCAGATGGTTTCTCTAAATTATACAAAGCTCACTATAGCCTGAATGAACTCAAAGGAGTCTAAGACTAATAGCATTTAGAATGCCACCCTGGTAATAGAATGAGGGTGTAATGGTGATAGATAAAAGATGACGTTTGGGCCTTCGATTGAGTAATGACTCGAAGAGGATTGCATGAATTGTAAGGGGCTAAAAAATACCCACGTAAGGTGAATCACATTAGGATGCTATAAAATACGATTATTGAAGTACAATATCGCCCCTAAGCGGATTAGGAAAATCACTTGAAAGATTCCTCGATGCAACATAAGCCCTAGTAGCAATGTAGTACGTAAGAAGTTTCAAGTTATCAATGAAAGATTGTAGATCGACATTGAGGTGAATCAACAAATGGATGGATAAAAGTTACAAAGTATGAGATAAGATTAGACCGTCATTCTAAAGATGAACAGTAATGAGGAAGCATTAAAGAACTTAAATTTATACATATGGAATGAGCAACGAGAGTAAGCTGGGATTTGGTAGCAGACCTCAACAACGATAAATTAAAGTAAGAATTATGGCAGTAAATTCATACGGATGGTTAAACGGACCTATGCGATGAGATATAACAATATTCGTGAGTTCAACAAAGTACCAAGCGAGCAACTTTAGTATACTCATATATACCCAAAGGGACATCTTATCAAGCTCTACATATGAAGCCTAGAGATTGGGCACACTTGCAAGGTCAAAAATTGTACAGGCTGCATGATGAAAGGTAGTAACATTTACGAGATTGGAAGGATTCCGACTACAAGTTGTGGAGTGAGAAGGAGGCATAAGGGGGGAATGCCCTGGAATTTTGGACTCATTCACAGAACAGTCGCCTAGATAGTAAGGGAAGTTCTAAAGTAATCGGAAGATATAAGTTATGAAAATGATAAGTTCATCAGTCAACATTCGAGGATGAATGTTCCAAAAGGGGGAAATGATGTTACGCCCCGCAATATTACGTCCTGCAGTATTAAGTTACGACAGTGTTGTACCCGAAAGTATTACATTACGGTGATATTACGCTCCGCACTAATAAGTTACGACGATGTTGCACCCTGCAGTATTTTACGTTGAATTTGTCGTAAGGTAACTAACATCAGTCCAAGGAAAAAAAATTTATTTGGGGATTATAAGGATTATGCTATTTCACAAGTGATTAGTAAATTCGTGAAAGTGAGAGGGGAAGCAAGTCGGAGAAAATGAATTTCGTTGAACTTGGCATTTTGGGATAAAATAGGGCCCGAGCTAAAATACCCGGTATTTATGGACTAGTGCCATACAAGGTACTACATGACCATAAGGTGTACAAGGTATGTTAAAAGAGAGTAGTATTTAATTAAGTAATTTGGGATATTTTCTTAAATTATGCGGGTAATTGGTTAATTACCAGATAACGGGACATTAATCGATTAACTAATAAGCGGATAAAAACTTAATAACTATCCCCCACCCCACGTGGCAAGAAGCCACCAAAATGGTAAATGACTAAGTAGTGATTTTTGCCAAATGGCTAATCATGAATATGACCAAGACATTACCTTCAAGTCTTGGCAAATAAGACTTGTATCTATAAAACATAGCAAGGAATTCATTAGATAAATCTATAGCAAATAAGAAATTCATTAGAAAACTTAGTAAGGTTTCAAACTAAAAACGTGAAGACCAACAACTTTCTGCCTTGAATTAACTTGGAAAGAGATTTCCTTAGCCAAATCCATTTCAAATTCCTTAGGTTAAACGACATTCTGCCTTGGATTTTAAAATCCAAGAACTTGGAACAGAAGTTGCTTCGTCCAAAATTATTTAGCCAAAGTTCGATCTGAAATTCAAAGAACAACAACAATCTTGTTTAATCCAAGCCTAGGTTAGTTCATATTTAGCAAGAAGCAGAAAGCTTCATTTTGTACAAATAAATTCCAGGAACAGGTATGTTAAGGCTATCCCTTCTTTCTTTTGGCATGATCCATAAGATATGAACAAAACGTGCAAATGCACAAATTCCATGAATGACTCTATTCATAGAAGTATTAGCGATATCTATGTTCTTGAATTTCCGTGTGTCATAAAATTTTATCATTTGTTCATGGGTCTCAGAAAGATATGAAAGTTGAAAAGAGTTTACTTTATGATATTACTCAAAGGCAAAATGGTCTTATGAAGCCCCGAAAGATTTTATTAACGTACTTTTCATGCATTGCATTCTTGTGCATTGACCCATGACCAGATGGCGTTATATACGCGTATATATGTATGTATATATATGTATATGGGATATGGGAAAAGTTACAGCGTTATATACACACCACCACCTGATCAGCTGGTATATGATTATGATGTTGCCCACAATAGCTGAAATATGATTCAAACGGCATTATATACGCGTATATATGTATGTATATATATGTATATGGGATATGTGAAAGGTTATGGCGTTATATACGCACCACCACCTGATCAGCTAGTATACAATGATGATTTTGACCACAGTGGCCGATATGATATGATGGGATGCCCTTAGAGGCTGATGATGTTATGAAACATGTACCTATGCACAACATGACATTCATACGCATATGCATGACGCTAAAAGTAATTTATGATTTACAAAGTTATTCACGCTTACAGGTTGAGTCATGTACTCTATATTTCTTCCATGTCTCTTATGTACTTATTTATGTGCCTTACATACTCGGTACATTATTCGTACTAACGTCCCTTTTGTCTGGGGATGTTGCGTTTCATGCCCGCAGGTCCCGATAGACAGGTCGAGAGCCCTCCAAGTAGGCTATCAGCTCAGCGGAAGATGTTGGTGCGCTCCATTTGCTTCGGAGTCGCTTGTTTGGTTAGTATTATTTAGACGTGTATTGTTTGGTATGGAGGGACTCTATCCTGACCTTTATGACACTTATGTACTCTTAGAGACTTGTAGACATATGTCGTATACATGAAAGATTGTACGGCCTTGTCGACTTATGTTTTGAATTTATAAATTATTATGTTGGCCTATTAGGACCGTATGTCATGTGTATATGATAATGTAATAAGAAATATACGTCACGTTGGTACTCGGTCGAGTAAGGTATCGGGTTTCCGTCGCGGCCCATCGGTTTGGGTCGTGACATTCACTAACAAGACTCTCTCATTTTCAGTTTCTCTGCTTACCGTCGCCTCACGATACACATGTGGGTTTTCACCGATAAGACTCTCTCATTTTATTTCTCTCATTTGATTGCATCAAATCCAAGTAACTGTGTCCTCCAATTTTGGACATATTTAGCGATTGATCGGAAGGGCTTGAACAGGATTTAGGTAAAAGGAATTTGGATTGAATTACAACTTTGGAACCTGCCCTGCGAAAATGTCGCCAAACCATTGTAAATCCTGCCCCAGTTTCATCTTCGGGGGGAATTTGGGTTTTTATTTTGGTGTGACTGAACCCCAGAGAGAGGCTTCCTATGTATCCTTTCGGAATCAAGTCGAACGTAGTTCAGGGAAACATTTTTTTTGATTTTTTTTTTTGATTTTTTTTATGACAACTTTGGTTCCAAGGAGGGTGATGAAAGAAGAATAGAAGGCTCAAAAGGGTTTACAAAAGTCGATAGTGTTTGGGGTAGTGATAATGAAAGCCTTCATCATTCCAATCGGAGAGTGTCAAATCCGTCGAAAAAGGTCAAACATAATACCTTTTGACTGCATCTGCATTGACAACCATTTCAGGGTCACTTCCTTCGATGTCTCCTAAGTACAATGCCCCTTTTGGCAGCAATTTTCTTATAATGTATGGACCTTCCAATTAGGGGCGAACTTTCCTTTTGCCTCTTCATGATGTGGGAGAATACGTCTCTGGACGAGTTTCCCCACTTTGAAGTTCCTAGGCCTCACTTTCTTGTTATAGACGCGGGCCATTCTTTGTTGGTACAACTTCCCGTGACAAACCGCGGCCATTCTTTTCTTATAAATCATAGTTAATTGTTCCAGTCGGGTTTTGACCCATTCATCATCCTCAATTTCAGCTTTAACAATGATCCGAAGAGAGGGAGTTTCGACTTTTGCAGGTATTACGACTTCAGTTCCATAAACCAATAAATAAGGCTTAGCACCAACTGATGTGCGCACGGTCGTGTGATATCCCAATAATGCGAAAGGCAACTTCTCGTACCATTGCCTAGAACTTTGGATCATTTTCCTGAGGATTTTCTTGATGTTTTTATTTGCCGCTTCAACGGCGCCATTGGCTTTGGGTCGGTAAGAGGTGGAATTACGGTGTGTAATTTTAAACTGTTCACATACCTCCCTCATCAAATGACTGTTCAGATTCACAGCATTGTCAGTAATGATAGTTTTTGGGATAACAAAACGACAGATAATGTTTGAATGCACGAAGTCCACCACTGCTTTCTTAGTGACATCTTTGAAAGTGACTTCTTCGACCCATTTTGTGAAATAGTCGATGGAAACCAAGATAAATCTGTGTCCATTTGAAGCTTTCAGCTCGATCAGCCCAATGACATCCATTCCCCAAGCAACGAACGACCAAGGTGCTGACATATGATGCAACTCTGAGGGTGGTGCATGAATCAGGTCACCATGTATCATACACTGATGGCACCTCCGGACAAAACTGTAACAATCTTTTTCCATGGTCATCCAGTAATACCCTGCCAGCAGGATTTTCTTTGCAAGAACATATCCGTTCATATGGGGGCCGCATACTCCTGAATGCACTTCGTTCATGATCTTTTCAGCTTCTTTGGCGTCCACACACCTTAATAGATTCAAATCTGGAGTTCTTTTATATAACACTTCTCCGCTTAAGAAGAAATTGCTGGCTTGCCTTCTAATGGTTCTCTTTTGGTCTTCATTGGCCTGCTCCAGGTATTCTTTTATTTTCAAGAACCTTTTGATATCATGATACCACAGCTGGACATCGGGTTCTACTTCAACTGTGTTGCAATAACCATGTCTTTCTCGGATTTGAATCTCCAACGGGTCAATATGGACATGCCCGGATACGGTAGCATTGTAGCTAAGGTAGCTAATGCGTCAGCTAACTCATTGTGGAATCGAGGAATATACATGAATTCAACGGATTTGAACCGCTTGTTAAGATCTTCCACATGTTGTCTATATGGAATAAGCTTGATATCTCGAGTTTCCCATTCGCGTTGTGCTTGCCGAATGATCAAATCAGAGTCTCCCATGATTAATAAATCCTATACATCCATATCAATTTCCATGTTCATGCTCATTATGCAAGCTTCATATTCAGCAGTGTTGTTTGTACAGAAGAACTGAAGACGGGCGGTGGCCGGATAGTGTTGTCCCATGGGCGAAATCAAAATTGCCCCCAATCCCAACACCTTTTGCAATTAATGCTATGTGAAAGAAAATTTTCCAAGTTTTGGTGTCTTCTGGGATTACTTCAAATGAATTTACTTCCTCGTCCAGGAAATAAGTGCTTAAGGGTTGGCATTCATCATCAACTTGGTTTTAAGACAAATGATCAGCTAAGGCTTGGGCTTTCATGGTCGTGCGGCTGACATAGACAATGTCAAACTCCGTGAGCAGGATTTGCCACTTTGCTAGCCTTCCTGTGGGCATCGATTTTTGGAATATGTACTTCAGAGGGTCCAACCTGGTTATGAGATATGTGGTATAGGCCAACAAATAATGTCTGAGCTTTTGAGCGACCCAAGTTAAGGCACAACAAGTTCTTTCCAGCAAAGTGTTTTGGCTTCATGCCTAGTAAATTTCTTGCTCAGATAGTAGATGGCTTGCTCTTTCTTCCCGGTAGCATCATGTTGCCAGAGGACACATCCAAAAGAATTCTCCAAGACTGTTAGGTACAAGAACAAATGTCTTCCGGGCTCAGGTGGGACCAACACTAGCGGATTTGATAAATATTCTTTGATCTTGTCAAAATCTTCTGGAACTCATCTGTCCATTTAATCGCCGCATCTTTCTTTAGAAGCTTAAATATGGGCTCACAGGTGGCCGTAAGTCGTGCGATGAACCGGCTGATGTAGTTTAATCTTCCCAGCAAGCTCATGACCTCTTTCTTGGTTTTCGGAGGCGGCAGATTTCGGATAGATTTTATCTTTGTTGGATCTAACTCAATACCCCTTCGACTGACTATAGACCCCAAGAGTTTCCCAGATGGAACCCCAATTCACATTTAGCAGGGTTCAATTTCAAGTCATACTTGCGTAGACGCTCAAAGAACTTTCTCAAATCTCGAACATGGCTTTCTTGTGTTCTGTATTTAATAATTACATCATCAACATACACCTCAATTTCTTGGTGCATCATGTCATGGAAGATGGCAGTCATAGCTCTTATGTAAGTTGTCCCGGCATTTTTCAAGCCAAATGGCATGACCCCGTAACAATAGGTCCCACATGGTGTGGTGAAAGTTGTCTTTTCCGCATCTTCTTCATCCATCAGGACTTGATGATACCCAGCATAACAATCCACAAAAGACTGTACCTCATGTTTGGCATAATTGTCGACAAATATGTGGATGTTTTGTAACGAAAAGTTGTCCTTGGGACTCACTTTGTTCAAATCCCTGTAGTCAACACACACTCGGATCTTCCCGTCCTTTTTTGGTACTTGGACTACATTGGCTAACCATGTGGTGTACCGGACCACTCGGATCACACCGACTTTTAATTGTTTGGCAACCTCTTCTTTAATTTTGTCGCTGATGTCCGTTTTGAATTTTCTTTGCTTTTGTTGGACAGGTGGATAATCGGGATAAGTTGGCAATTTGTGTACCACTAGATCGACACTTAGTCCTGGCATATCATCGTAAGACCATGCAAAGACATCTTTAAATTCAAACAAGAGTTCGATCAATGCATATCTAGTTTTTTCCTCGGCGTGAATGCTTATCATGGTCTCCCTGACCTCTTCTAAATTTCCCAAATTGATTGGCTCGATCTCATTTAGGTTTGGCTTAGGCTTATTCTCAAATTGTTCCAATTCTCGATTTATTTCACTAAAAGCCTCATCTTCATCATATTAGAGCTCTTGATTCATTATTTCACAATTAAATAGCGTTTTAGGATCTAGGCATGAAGTTTGCAAGCATGTCATGTTATTTAAGGCCGCATTATTAGGACTGAAAAAATAAGAAAAATAACAAAATCAGAAAGAATAACAAAAAAAGATCCATAGGCAATGAAATATTGATTTCATTTCATTGAATTTGAAGATAGCAGGGTTTACATTGGAATGTAAAAGACAATAAAATTAAAAACACTCGAGTTACACCCTGAAATAACTCGGAATGCAGAAAGGATGGCAAGACTAAACTACCGAGATTCACACCTGACCTTGTGGGGAAAAAAATGATTTGCTGAGGCGGAAGAAAAGATATCAAATTTCTACCAAGACTGGGAATGGAGTAGCTTTCCAGTTTTGCAATTTAGCATTGGGTCCTATGTATTGCACCTCAGCAGTGCTCGAGCCTTCACCCGGCTGGACCATGTGGACTTCGTAGAGCATTTGCCTCATTGCTTCACAAATATCCACAATTGCATCGGTCGTAAAGGCCTCTTCTTCCTCTTCTATATATCTTGTCTTAACAAATAATCTGGCGAGGTGCGGGATTGGTTGAGGCAAAACCCACCCATCTCTTTTAATTTTATCATCCCATTTTTCATCGGCATCGGTAGCCTGGAAACGTATGCCAAAGAATTTCTTGTTGGCAGGCAAAGTAACGGGTTCTATGACGCCCTGCAAGGATGCCCCGAGCCCTTTCTCGGGCTTGTATCCATGTTTGATCATTTCGCCGGCGACCATGATTGATGCGCTTCACTGGTCGGCGAGCACAATTTCAAAGGCTTGATAAACGATGTGCTTGCTTCCCTCTCTTGCCTCGAGACATGGGACTGACGGGTCCCTGTATATTGACTGTTCATCTTCTCCATGGACAACTATTTCTTGGTTCTCATGTTCGAACTCGACCATTTGATGGAGAGTAGAGGGCACGTCTCCCGCTGCATGGATCCAAGGTCTTCCTAGTAGAAATTTATAGGAAGTGTTTATGTCCAGAACTTGGAATGTTACTTCAAAATCAACGGGGCCGATGGTTAGGATTAATTCAATTTCTCCTATAGTATCCCTCTTGACACCGTCAAAAGCATGGACGCAAACATTGTTCGGCCTGATACTTTCAGTCCCAATTTCCATCCTTTGCAATGTTGACAGAGGGCAAATATCTACTCCGGATTCGCCGTCCAGCATGACCCTTTTCACATAATATCCTTCACACTTGACCGTCAAGTTTAAGGCCTTGTTATGGGCAGCTCCTTCGGGAGGTAAGTCATTTCGGCTGAAGGAGATTTGGTTAAACCGCTCTGCCATTCTTTCCGATTGTTCAACCGTGGTCTCGATTGGTACATGTGCCTCATTCAACGTCTTTAGGAGCACCTTTTGGTGCTCGTTTGAACTCAACAGTAGAGACAAGAGTGAAACCTGGGAGGGAGCCTTATTAAGTTCATCAATTACAGAGTACTCTGAGGCGTTCATCTTTCGGAAGAATTCCTTCGCTTCTTCCACAGTAATAGGGATTTTGAGGGGGAAATGCTTCTCTTTGGTTTTGTTCAATTCTTCTGGGTTATGATACTTCTCAGATTGGTTTGTTTAATTCACCTCCCCTCTAATTTCCTTCCCTTTATAGGTGACCAACGTCTGGTTGTAGTTCCAAGGGATGGCAGTAGTGTTTCTTATGGGAATTTATGGCATGCGACTAATGATCAAAGGCTCATCCAGCCTCGGTGGGATGACTAGCCTCCGAGCCACACACTTCCCTTTTGGTACATACATTTTTGGCAAATTTTATGTGGTTTTCCCTTGCTCCAACCTCTTTGGAGGGCTTAACATGAGCTGCCCATTTCTGGGAGCTCTTGGGACGTAGAGGATGGCCTCTTTGGCGGGCGCTGCCCCTGTCTTTGCTTCCTCAGACTTTTCTTCATTTTGGAGAGTGGACTTTGTCTTTTTTTCATCCCTGACCTATTTTTCCACTGTTTGAGGTTTCTTTTCTTTATCAGTGATAGAAATAATGGCTTTCAATGCAGGGTCAAACTCTTTATCTTCACAAATCATCCTGATGACTGGCCCTTTGTTGTAGGCTGGTAACGGGTTGTTGGTTACATTGGGGACTTCATCGTCCCTTAGCACTACCCTCTTCTGTTCGATTAGGTTCTCGACTACTCTTTTAAGGGTCCAATAGTCCTCAGTGTCATGCCATTCCGCCCCGGAGTGATAAGCGCACCTGGTACCCGGTCTGTAGGATGGAGATTCTGAGTTATGTTTGTTTGGAGGTACAAGCTACAAAAGGCCCGTTTGGACTAATTTTGGGAAGAGGTTGGAATATGACTCACCGATGGGTGTGAAGTCAGTCTTTCTGGGTGGCTCACGGGGACAGTTGTTATATTGATAGTTATTCTAGGGAGGACGAGGATTATACAAGGCTTGGTGAGGAGGGTTATTTCTTGGCAGTGGAGCTCTGTTCTGATTGTAATGTTGTTGTGGTCGGGCGTATAGCTGAGCATTCATTACTGCATAAGAATGAGGGGCCATAGCATAGGTTGCGTCTTGGTGAAGGTAATAATGTTGCGGGGTCCTGGAAGGTGGGCCTGGATAGTCCTGGGGCCGTCGAGAACTTCTTAAGCTCGAAGCCATCATGGCTCCCTCTTCTTTCTTTTTCCGGCTTGCTAAACCTCCCGAGCCGCTCTGAATGGCTTGGGAGGTGGCTCTTAGAGCTAATTGACTTAAGATGCGGCTTGTTTTCAAGCCATTTTCTTCCATTTCACCAATCTTGATGGCCTCCGCGAACGGTTTGCCCATGGCAGACATCATATTTTGAAAATAATCGGCCTCCTGGGCCTGCAAGAAGACACTGGCCATCTCGGTCTCATCCATCGGGGGTTTTACCCTGGCCGCTTGTTCACGCCATTTGATAGCGT
Source organism: Nicotiana undulata (assembly GCA_005239495.1). NCBI lineage: Eukaryota > Viridiplantae > Streptophyta > Magnoliopsida > Solanales > Solanaceae > Nicotiana > Nicotiana undulata. The sequence goes on from ML280538.1 coordinate 34,171, forward strand.
ATTCTCGGAAGCTTTCAGAGGCTTTCTTTTTTAGGTTGGATAAAGATTTTTTGTCCGGAGCTATGTCCACATTGTATTGGAACTGTCTTACAAAATCCCGGGCTAGGTCATCCCATATGTGCCAAGTGGAGATGTCTTGGTCTATGTACCATTCAGAAGCAATTCCAGTGAGACTTTCTCCAAAGTAGGCCATTAACGATTCCTCTTTTCCACCGGCTCCTCTCAGCTGGTTACAGTATCTCTTTAAGTGGGCAATCAGGTCTCCATGCCCATCATATCTTTCAATTTTGGCATCTTAAAGCCTACAAGTAGATGCATGTGAGGGAACATGCACATATCAGCATAAGACACGCTCTTTTGGCCACTCAGGCCCTGTATATTCTTTAGGCTTTGCTCGATGCTTCTCATTTTTCATGTCATATCCTCTTGTTCAGGATTCCTCAAGACTCTCTCATGTTCCATAGGAGATTCAGATTGCGGGTACTGAGGATAGAAGTTCGGGGTAACCGAGCAGTGTCCCATTGGAACTGAGGAGCTTGGAAAGTGAAGGTTGATGTCTCAAAGCTTTGTCGAGGCAATGTTGGTTGTGCCATACCAGCGACTGGTGGTGCAGTGAACACAATATGTGGCATTCCTGAAGATGGTGCCTGGGGGAGATCTTAGAAGCATTCCAGTGAAGTTTGTTGTCATGGTGGGGAACCCGAATGGCATGAATGAGTTGGGTACTGATATCAGAACATTGGTAGTTCCTCCTGTCCTCAGGATCAACTCGGGGAAGCCAGGGATAGTACTGGGTGGCTCCCTGCCATTGGACCATGCATCCGACATTTCTAGCATGCGGCATCTTAACCTTCTATTCTCTTTAGTGGTTGCTGACTCTGATTTCGGGATAACCGATGCAGGGCTATCGTCGGATTCAATGATGGTTAGATGACTCTCTGAGGCCATTGCGACGCTTCCTTTTGATCTTGTAAAATAAGGGTGTGAAGCCAGAATACCACCTAAAAAATAGGACCTTGATCTAATCAAACACAACAAACCGGTTAGTTTGAGACATTTAACACATAGGGAATCGCATATTGGAGAATGCAATGCACCTAAGCAGTCAAACGCTTTCTAAGATGTTTTGCAATGGCTGTGTGTTTCATCCCGGCTTTATTGTTTCCCTATTTTGCTTTCTTAATTACTTTATTTTAGGGTTATGATCGGATCCTATGTGGATTGCCTACGTATCATGACGCCGCATGAATCAGATCAATATGTAGTTCAAGGAATAGACAAAGTGCATTTTTTATTTCATTAATAAAGATAACTCTTTTTTGGATTTTCATTACAGGGAATTAAAGTACTGACAATTATATAAAAAGAAACAGTACAGACTCAAAACAAACAACAAAACAACTTAAAACTCTAGAAATCAGTAAAGTACAGACTAGAAAACTGAATAATCAAAAGTAAAGGAGGGCTTCTATTGGCCTTCTTGGAGCCTGTGGGGCATTGGCTGGTCTTTGTACGGGCCTGTGCGCAATGTCTTCTTGAAGACGGTCCAAATCATCCATCATCTGGTGGACGAAGGTCATCATAGAAGCGAAAAACATGGACCTAGTCATGTTTTCACATTCATGACATTTCATCACGACATAGTCAGCTATTTCTTTAATCCTGGTTCTGATGACCCCTTTCTCTTGAAGAAGACGCCCAATTTTCTGTGCCCGGGCTTCCAACGCTTGTGTATTTGTGTTGTTTTGGTCCTGTAGCTGTTGCACAGTTCCTTCTAGTTGGTAGATTAGTGCATAACAATGCTCTTTTTCTGTTTTAAAATCTTTGGTTTGCTGGACCATTTCATTCCCTAGGGCAAGCAATTTTTCCTTTAGGATTGTTATTTCTTTACCATACTTATGTCTCAAATGATGGGCTTGTTCTTCTTCTCCCTTGGCTAGCTTGGTTTGAGCATCTAGAAAATCTTTTTCAGTTTTCAACAAATCAGCTGCATAATCGTGGACCTTCATACTTATGTTGTTAATGATCTTTTCATCCCTCTCGCTTCTTACAGGCATTTTGGCAGCTATTCTCATATTCGGAGTTGGGCTCGGAACGCCTCGTTCTCTCGGGTTAACTGTCTATTTTCACCTTCAGCTACTTGTGCCTATAAGCCATTGTCAAATTCGAGATTCCTCAGTTTTTCCCCAGGCTAATCGTTCTTGGATTTTGTCAACGAAAGCTTGAATATGAGGCCTTTTGGCGGGCTTTTCTGGCTCGGGCTCTAGTTCCTTATCAATGCAATTCCTTTTCTCAAACTATGCGGCATAGCCCGGATCCACTTCGCCTTTGGCAAGATCAGGTACTTGAGTATCTTCTTTCAAGTATCGGCACCCATTCCAAATTTGTAGAATCAAGGCTTCAGGTAGTGAGGCTTCAAGGTGTAACTCAATAACTTAGGTACTCAAGTCTTCATCCGCAAGTACTACTTGATATCGTCCCAATTGCCTCAGGACCCTTTGGGGTGCATATGGTTGGACACTATTCAGGCCCATCAATAGCAAATAATTCCTTGTGGCTGACATATGTATAACTTCCCTCACCGGAAGCCATCATAGAATCCACTCAATCTGATTTGCCCTTAAAGTTCTCAAGTGGTCAACCCAAGCTTCAACCCCTTACGGGGAGTTGTAATCTTTCACTCTTTCTTCATAGCTTTCACTGAAGTTGCTCTTGCTTGGACCGTGGCTCATGAATTTCGGGTGATGACGCAGGTGTTCAATTAGCCACATTTGTAGAAGAATTTTGCAACCTTCGAAGAATGTCGCCCCTGACTTGCACTGTGTCAATGCTGGATAGATATCAGATAGTATGAGCGCAGCGAGTGTATGATCCTTCTTCTCAGTCAGGACTTGGGGAACTCTGGCCACATGAATATCAATTGTCCTTTTTTCATTTGGGAAGACCATGACACCCAGAAATGCCACTATGAAGGCGAATCGACGGTGAACTTCCCAGGTATCCTTGTCTTGTTTGATGTTCAAACCTTTTTCATGTGTTTCAAACCCCTCCCGATACCCATATCTAGATTACAAGAAGTAGAATGAGCAGTATCCCTCGACTACACGGTTGTGTATGGTCAAAATCGGGCTTGATCGATTTCGAGGTTTCTTATAGCATTGGGGATAGATCTAAAATGTGACTTCGAGAGGAGTTCCTCGAATGATGGTACCGAGGGATTGGCATACCCCGAATCAAGGATAAGGCCGAGGTCCGTAATGGGAAAGCGCGGGGTTCCCGAGGACATGCAACTAGGGCTGACAAACGCCTGCAAAATAGTACGAGTCTACGCTGGATCAATGAATAGTTGTACCAGCTATCCCCCTTTGTAATAAATGCTTATGTACTATGTTGGGATTTCCCCTCCTATATAAAGGGGACCCTTATCATTTTTTGAACAGACGATATTCAATACAAGGAACAAAAACATTCTCTGCTCTCTAACTAAAATACTCCCTGTTTTCTCTCTATTGATCCTTTTACGTACATTCATTACATTGCATTCATTGTTCTTCATTTATTGTTCATCATTGATCATAAATAGTCTACTTCGAGGCCCACATAACTGTTATAGCTCCATTGATCATCTACCGTACACCTCGATCCTCGACCTCAAGGACCCACTTAGGCCAGTTCCGTGCCTCCGATTCGAGGCATTCCGGTTTGCTTACTTCTCGCTTTCTTATCAACTCTAACGCATTTATCTCATTTACACCTAGCATCGACTGCTTAACAATTAGAATTAAAATAAATTACATATTTTTAAAACCACGTAATCAAATACAATTGTAATTACCATTATCTACGTAAATAGTTTGGCACCCACCGTGGGGCTAAAAATAATAATGGTTGTTTTAGTGTTGGTTCACTGAAAAACACGAGATATTCTTCACGCTTTTTCTTGTCCAAAGGATCTTTGATTTCAGGTCAAAATGTCTGACTCGACGAATGCATACGAAAGCAGCAGCTATGAGGACTTTGGAGAGAATGGGATAACCATCCCAAATGCCGGAATGGCGCTGCAAAGCCCAGGTAGCACGCTGGAGCTAACCCCTGTGGACGTGGATTCGAGCAACGCTCAGTATGACGATGTAGACTCCCACAATGACAGGAGCGCCCATCGAGAAGACCAACACGGGGAACGAGGAACTGTCGCTTAAAGGGAAAGAGAGGTTAGTCTCCAAGCAATCTTCGAAATGCTACATGCACAACAGACGGCGATTAATCTGCTGCAAGATCATCAGAAATCTTGAACGCATTGTGAGGTAACAAAGGGTCAACAACCGACCCCGCTGTCGTAAGAATGCTCGAGGGTCTCACCAGGAGAATAGAGTCAAGGTTCCCGGGAGGAAAGCCAGGACCACGAAAAAAAAGATACCGACCTTACGTCGAGAGCTGTAGGAACACCATGAGAAGAAACACATCCCGGATCGGTCAAAGGACAGCTCGGAGTTGGGATCGTCAAAGGGCGGTAGACAAAGCTGGGTTAGGTAGGCACACATGGTCGGCGAAGGTGTTCCGATCGATCAAGTGCAACTTCAGGAAAGGCGTTTCGGGCATTGTACTGGCCATGAGTGGAATCAAAGACACCAGATGGCCGAAACCCGTACTATCAGACCCCTCGCAGAGGAACCCTAACCTAGTGTGTGAATTCCACTGTACTCACGGTCATAGAACCGAGGATTGCAGACAACTCCAAGGGGAAGCGATCCAGTTGGCTAGCAAAGGGTATCTCCGGGAGTTCGTTAGCAGCCAAATCATAAATCACCCCCAAGGAAGGACAACAACTTAGAAAAGCGGAGCAGAAAAACTTCGGCACTCTGTTCATATGATCATCAGGGGAAACGATGTTCCTCAGGGACCCGTGATTAAGTAGACGAAAACATCGGCCGCAACGGTAGGGCTAATTTGGGTCCATATTCCCGGGGATATCCTTGCATTCAGTAGCGAGGACCTCGAGACCCCACCTCATCCACATAATGATGCGCTGGTAATTTCCTTTCTCTTGAATAACATTCAGATTAAATGCATACTAGTGGATCCAGGTAGTTCGGCCTACGTAATCAGGTCGAAAGTAGTAGAGCAGCTCGGGCTGATCAACCAAGTCATACATACCTCACTAATCCTCAATGGGTTCAACATGGGCGAGGCGACGAATGGGGAGATTACCCTCTCGGTTAACATGTATGGACAATCTGAAACACCAAGTTCCATATCGTCGAAGGAGACATGAGATACAACGCATTGCTTGGAAGGTCGTGGATACACAACATGAGGGCAGTGCCATCAACTTTCCACCAGAAGACAATATAAAAACAGTATATGGAGAACAACACACATCCAGAGAGATGTTTGCAATCCACAATGAGGTCCCAACGCCTACGCCCCCACCTAAGAGGAATCGAGGAGGGGGGGAGGGAGGCCGCGGATGAAGAGGAGGAATTTCTCTCTCCCCGCACCTTCATTTCCCCCGAGGAAGCGGACGCAACTAAATCAACAATCGAGGAGTTAGAGCAGGCTGTCCTGATTGAGCATTCGCCCGATCGAAAGGTATACCTAGGAACGGGATTAACCCCCGAACTCAGGAAAAAACTCATTCAATTCCTTATCAATAACATCGACTGCTTTGCTTGGTCCCATTTAGACATGACAGGGATCCCGCCAGAAATAACCACCCATCGGCTGAGCATCGACCCTAGGTTCAAACCGGTGAAGCTTAAAAGGAGGCCCCAATCCGAGGTAAAACACGCATTCATCAAGGACGAGGTAACGAAAACTCCTTAAAATAGGGTCCATTAGGGAGGTAAAATAAATTGGTTGACCAATGTGGTGGTAGTCCCCAGGAAGGGGAATAAGTTAAGAATGTGCGTAGATTATAAAGACTTAAATAGGGCATGCCCGAAAGATTCATTCCCACTGCCCAACATCGATCGCCTGATCGATGCCACGGCCGGTCACGAGATCCTCACCTTCCTCGATGACTATTCGGTATATAATCAAATTCAAATGAATCTCAAGGACAGGGAAAAGACTTCGTTCATCACGAAGTACGGTACGTATTGCTGTAACGTAATGCCCTTCGGGCTGAAAAATGTTGGAGCCACGTACCAACGTCTAGTTAATAAAATGTTTGAATGCCAAATAGGGAAGTCCATGGAAGTATATATTGATGATATGCTAGTTAAGTCCCTGCGCGCAGAGGACCATTTGACCCATTTGCAGGAAACATTCGATATTCTCAGAAGCTATAACATGAAGCTCAGTCCCGAGAAATGCGCCTTCGGAGTAGGATCAGGTAAATTCTTAGGCTTTGTGGTGTCAAACAGGGGAACCGAGATCAATCCCGACAAAATCAAAGCCATCGAGGAAATCATGGTGGTTAATAACGTAAAGGTCGTGCAACAACTGACCGGGCGGATAGCAGCTTTGGGTCGATTCATATCAAGGTCGTCGGATAAGAGTCATCATTTCTTCTCCCTGCTCAAAAAGAAAAATAGCTTCGAATGGACTACAGAGTGCCAACGCGCCTTGGAGGAATTGAAGCAATATATGTCGAGCCCACCTTTACTCCACACCCCAAAGGAGGACGAGACATTGTATCTATGCATGACCGTGTCCGAAGTGGCGGTAAGTGGCGTGCTAGTTCGGGAGGAACAAGGTACGCAATTCTCTGTCTACTATGTGAGTCGGACCTTGGGAGATGCCGAAACGAGGTATCCCCTTCTAGAAAAATTAGCCCTTGCGCTAATTATCGTGTCTCGAAAGTTAAAGCCTTATTTCCAATGCCATCGCATTTGTGTTTTAACGACGTACCCATTTCGAAATATATTGCATAAACCCGAGTTGTCGGGACGGTTGGCCAAGTGGGCCATCAAACTCGGGGGTACAATATCAAATATCAACCCAGAACGGCTATTAAATCCTAGATTTTGGCAGATTTCATAGCCGACTTTACGCCCGCCTTGGTGCCCGAAGTAGAAAAAGAACTACTATTGAAAACGGGCACATCTTCCGGGGTATGGACCTTGTTTACTGACGGTGCCTCAAACATGAAAGGGTCCGGGCTCGGCATAGTTCTAAAGCCGCTCGCGGGCAGCATGATTAGACAATCTATAAAAACTGCAAAATTGACTAACAACGAAGCCGAGTATGAGGTTGTGATTGCAGGTCATGAATTGGCCAAAGTCCTAGGAGCCTAATTCATCGAAGCTAAGTGTGTTTCCCTCCTGGGGGTTAGCCAGGTGAATGGAAGCTTCAAGGTCCGAGAAGATAGAATGCAGAGGTACCTGAATAAGACTCTAGTCACACTGCATCGTTTGAAGGAGTGGACCCTGACCCACATACCTCGAGAGCAGAATAGCGAGGCCGACGCCCTCACAAATCTAGGATCGTTCGTCGAAGAAGCTGACATACTCCCCGGAGCTGTCGTTCAGTTAACCTAATCAGTGATCGAGGAAGGCCACATCGAGATCAACTCTACCAGCCTGCCATGGTATTGGAGAAACAAATACATCAGTTATTTGAGGGACGGGAAGTTGCCCACAGACCCAAAAGAATCGAGGGCCCTGCGAACCAAGTCAGCTCGATTCTCACTCGACAAAAATGATGCTCTATACAGGAGGACTGTCGATGGACCCTTGGCAGTATGCCTGGGACCGGGTGACACATATTATGTGCTCCGAGAAATCCATGAAGGTACCTGCGGGAACCATTCTGGCACTGATTCCTTAATTCGTAAAGTGATCAGAGCAGGTTATTACTGGGACAGCGTGGAAAAGGACGCTAAGGAATTCGTCCGAGAATGTGACAAATGCCAAAGATTCGCCCCATGATCCACCAACCCGGAGAGCAACTGCATTCGGTCTTGTCACCATGGCCATTCATGAAATGGGGGATGGACATCGTTGGACCCCTACCAACGGCGGCAGGTAAAGCTAGATTCATTCTGTTTATGACTGACTATTTCTCAAAATGGGTAGAAGCGCAGGCCTTCGAGAAGGTAAGAGAAAAAGAGGTCATTAACTTCATATGGGACCATATCCTATACCAATTTAGGTTTCCCTCCGAGATAACGTGCGATAATGGAAAGCAGTTCATTGGAGGCAAAGTAACAAAATTCCTCGAGGACCACAAAATCAAGAGGATCCTGTCAACACCCTACCACCCATGCGCTAACGGTCAGGATGAATCCACAAACAAAACCATCATTAAAAACTTGAGGAAGAAGTTAGAAAGCGCAAAGGGTAGATGGAGGGAAATGTTGCCCGAGGTCCTATGGGCATACCGAACCACTCCAAAATCAAGCACGGGAGAGACACCATTCTCTCTGGTGTACGGGTCCAAGGCTTTAATACCAGTCGAAGTGGGGGAAATGAGTGCTAGGTTCCGGCATGCTACGGAGAATTCAAACAACGAGGCCATGACTGCAGCTCTTGAATTACTAGATGAGAAACGAGAGGCTTCGCTGGTCCGGATGGACTCCCAAAAACAAAGGATCGAAAAGTACTATAACAGGAGAGCAAACCTCCGACACTTCGGAGTCGGGGACTTAGTCTTAAGAAAAGTCACCCTAAACACTCGGAACCCTAATGAGGGGAAGCTAGGACCAAGCTGGGAAGGGTCGTACGTGTCCTCGGAGCAATCGACAAGGGCTCCTACAAGCTCGGCACCATGGAAGGCGAACGACTCCTTAGCAATTGGAACATATCCATGCTCAAGCGCTACTACTGATAAGGTAAGGCTACACCATCATTTCCATTCATATGTCCTGAGCTAAACTTCTGCGGATATCCAATGGAAGGCATCAGAACATCCGTCATCTTCAAAAGGCCCCCTGGGTTTTCGAACGCGTTGCACTTTTTTCCTTCGATCGGGTTTTATCCCTAAAAAAGGTTTTCCTGGGAAGTTTTTTAACGAGGCAACATCTATGCGCTCCCCAGAAAATATTAAACAAGTATTCAAGGCTTCTCTCCAATCGACCTCGAATACTGGGGGGCATCGCCCCTGGAGGTTGCCTCCTCGAACAAATCAAGGTTATCCGAAGAGGGTTATTTAATAGGAAAATGATGTATCGCGCCAAACGATCAAATGAACCGTGTCCGCATAGAAGGGTCGAATCCTCGACGGTGAGAATGTGTATGCTTATACCGATCAATCAAAGGAATATGTTTTGCCATCAAAACACTCTTACAATTCATAGAAACTGTTATTTTCACAAGAAAAGGCCCCAGTGCCAAAAACCCTCGATGTCTTTGGGACTACCTTCAAGCTGTCAAAACCCAAGGTCGTAAGATCCCGAGCGGGTAACCTCGGGCGTGTTCGAAGTTGTAAGATCTCGAGTAAGGCATGTCAAGCTGTCGAGACCCAAGGTCTTAAGATCCTAAGCGGGTAACCTCGGACGTGTTCAAAGCTATAAGACCTCGAGTAAGTCATGTCAAGATGTCGAGACCCGAGGTCGTAAGATCCCAAACGGGTAACCTCAAACGTGTTCGAAACTGTAAGACCTTGAGTAAGGCATGTCCAGATCATGCAACCTTATAAAAGGCACAGTCCCGACTTCAAAGCCAAGGCTATATATTCGAACTTGTAAGATCCGTAAAAAGGCATTCCCTCGAATATAGATGTCGGGGATACGATACTCGAGACTTAAGGCCCCGTCCAAACACAAACGACTCCGATCGATAGGCTACGCCCAAACTAGCGCGACTCGGGGATGCCTGACCGTCGCGATAAAATCAAATCCTTTAAAATTATTTCGGAAAGAACTGGTTAAACCACGCTACCCTCGGCTCAAATAAGAGAGCTTCGACCATTTTCATGTCAGCTCCAAAAAATGAAAAGGCTTTGAAACAGTTCAGCCATAGGGAAAAACCTTCCGAGGTGCTCATTTATCGTCACATAACGACTCACAATCGAGGTTCTTATCGAACCGTCGAAGAGTCGAACAAACGCAAAAGTATCAAGGGCCTTAACGAGGGAAAACATAGCCACAAATAAAGGTCATATCAACCTAACACGTAAGATCCTTGACGCCAGTTTAAAACACGTAAGAGCCTTGACGCTAGCTTAAAGAGCCCCCGGGCTAATGATAAACCTAGAGGGTCAATGAGCTAAAGCCGTAACCCGACTCGAGGACTGAGCCCAAAATGGTTAACTAAAAACGCCTAAGGGCAGACGCATAAGAGCCTCCGGGCTGACATCAAAAGGCCTACGGTCCGATTAGAGGTCACACTGACCCCGTGCTTAAAAGTCTAAACACAAACTCAAAAAGCCTCAGGTCTAAAGGGATAACTAAGAGCGCCTAAAGGACAAATGACAAACCGGCATCGCGATCTATTACAGAGGCGGAGCGAGAAATGTTGAAAGATGAAAGGCTCCCTATATATATATATTTGGTGGAAAACCAGAAAGGCATATTTACGGAACTTATACCTAAAGCTCTTACGAAGGGGACAATAGATATAAACATAATCTATCACCAGGCTCGGTGGCTGCCCGAATTCAAGCAAATTCCTCACTCGAAGAAAATATATAAAGCCTTAGGTGTATCTCTATCCTCGAGTTTGAACAAATGAACGATTGTTGAGCCCAAGGGCTATCCGGGTTCGAACAGTTTCTCACTCGGGGACTATTTATTAAGCATCAAGGCTATCTCTATTTCGGAATCGCATAAATGCCCGCTCGACCATTTACGATCGAGGGCTACCCAAGTACGAGTAAATACTTCCTCGGGGACTATTTACTAAGCCTCAAGGCTATGACTATTTCAAAATCGCACAAACGCCCGCTCGACCATTTACGATCGAGGTCTACCCAAGTACGAGTAAATACTTGCTCGGGGACTATTTATTAAGCCTCAAGGATGTCACTATTTCGAGATCGCACAAACGCACGCTCGACCATTTACGATCGAGGGCTACCCAAGTACGAGTAAATACTTGCTCGGGGACTATTTTTAATGCCTCAAGTCCATCCTTACTCCAAAAGTTGAGACTCAGTTCTCACCCAACTAGGGTTTAAGAGTCCCGGTGACCCAAGCTCACATCGAATCAATCCGAGCTCGATCCAAGGGATAGCAGAAAATCTTAGGGATCATGATATCGATTATATCGCAAACCCGATATTCGGGCTAATCACTGGAATCATACACGCAGATTTTTACAAAGGCAAAATAAATTCAAAACGGGGTCGGAGGTAAAATGGAGAAGTTTTTATATTAATAAGGGATATTTACAATGTAAAGACCCGTAAAATTTCTGGCTAAAAATTTCTGGCGGATAGGTCCCCATGTTGATATAACTGTAAAAATTCTTAAAACGGACCATTTGGAGTAAAAAGTACTCCAAGACTTAAAAGATAGAATTTTCCAGAATTGCGCGGATATTTTCCAGAGAAAGTCACCACCTCCACCAAATTGATCATCCATCTCTACTCAGGCCTGGAATTAATCAAGTAAACGTCATCTTCTTCACCATTTTCCCTACATAGGAGGTAAGTTTCTCTACATAGGAGGTAAGTTTCTACCCCATTTTCCCTTAATTCCCAGTATCTAGTTAAAATGGAACACACATAGGTTAGTTCTTGAAGGTGAGAGTTAAAAACCTTACATGCATGTGATTAATTACCATAATCTAGTAAAAGGAAGTAGGTTAGAGTAATCTTCCACAAAAAGGGGTTATGCAATCAAAAGGAACACATAGCGTTTGATAAAGTGCCCAAAGGAGTCCAAGTCATGTTCATGATTCCTAATCCTAGGTTTAAATGTGTCACATTGTAAATTAGATTGAAGGCGCTAGAAGGGCTAGTGATTTGAGATAGAAATTAAGGAAAAACTCCAGCTCGAGGTATGTATGGATAACTCTAATCTTCATAGGATAAACCGTTGTGTTCACTTTCCGAGTATGACTCTCTTGTTGATTATCTATGGAATTTATGTGTTCTATGTGCCTAATTGAGGAATTCTTGCTTCTATATTGTTCCATGCTACTACCATGTTGTTATGTTATTGGAGTGTATAAATTGTGATCATCATGTTCCCTTTTTACTATGTGTGTGATCCTATTATGTGATGGGTGTGGTAAAATGTGAAAGGATGGACTAATATGGAACATGAATAAACATTGGTAATGATATGAAATACGAATCAAGAGGTTGAATTGATATGAAACATGAATTAATGCATTGGGTTGTTATAGAATATGGATTAAAGGATGGATTGTTGTGAAATATGAATCAAAGGATTCTAATGATATGAAAGATGAATCAAAGAATGATATGTGTTGGGATCAAAAAGGCTAAAACTGATAAAAGTGATCTAAAATACCCATGAATTGACTAGGAGAATGTCCTAAGGGTGAGATGGCCTATCCGATCGGGCTGGGATCGGATTCCATGCCGTACACATGGATGACTTGATATTATGATATGATGATGATTATTGTCCTCACTATTTCAGTTGAGATGTCCTAGCCGATCGGGCAGAGATCGGACTCCGTGTGCAGTGCACATGCCACGGTGTTAGCCTAGCCGATTCAGGCAGAGATCGGACTCCGTGTGAACAAGCCACGGTGGTGATATGGGATGTGATGATATTCGGACCTCGCCTAGGATGGCTTAGCCGATCGGGCAGAGATCGGACTCCGTGTGACAACGACATGGTGGATCAGTAATAATAATAACAAGATAAAACTTAAAAGAACATTAACCAAAAGATGGAAAAACGGGATGAGGGATGTGGAAATTCTTGTTGGTGTCTTCCCTTGCTTCGGTGTATTGTTGTACGATGCCTCTATTTGTGTTTTATTGTTGATGTTTATCCTATCTAGAGTAGGTTTGTTCATATATACTAGTACTATTCAATGGTACTAATGTCCCTTTTGCCGGGGGCGCAACATATTTTAAATGGATGTAGGTGGTTCTGTAGCAGGTAGCGTCGATCGCCGATAGTGGTGACTTCCCTCCATCTCTTCAGCAGTCTTGGTGAGCCCCACTTCATCTCGGGGCTATGTGTAGTTCATGTTGACTCATTTTGTTTATGTCGTTTCTTTTAAGGTATAGACGGGGCCTTGTTGCCGGCAAGTCTATGTATTCTTCTTCGTACTCTTAGAGGCTCCATAGACATTATGTGAGTTGTAAATATATTTTGGGTAGTTGTTGTACTTACTCGTAATCATGGTCTCGTATCGAGAATGTTGTACTTAGTATGTATGTTTTGGTAAGATCTAATGTTAAAATTCTAAAAGAGGAAAAATGGACCTACTGTTGTGAATACACATTCTTGATTATCTCTTGCTATTTTATGTAAGTAATGCATGCTATAAACACGGGGAAACGCGTTGGGTAGGAAAGGAAAATTAGGTTCGCTTGACCGGGTTCATTCGGTTAGGCGTCGGTCCCGTCCCTCGGTTTTGGGGCGTGACATACAAAGTCCACGAAGGGCCCTTACACAGAAACAAAGAAGCATAAAACAACAACCAAAAGGCCTAATCTACTGCCGAGGGCATGTTCTCCAGAGTAACGTCTTCGAGGACCTCTTCCTAAGGGATTTCATCTCAACCTTTCCAAGCAGCGTCTCTGGGACCCTTCCGAAGCAAGAATGGGCAAAGAAAGGGCTATAGCCTATCAAAGAGCAAAAGCCTTTTGACGGGCGGAGAAAATTGTGGCCTGGTGAAAAACTTGACGAGAACAGGTCTCGCCAACACTACTATTGCGAAGCCACTTCTTGAGATGTTCTACCGGTGTGGGATGAAAAAGTGAGTAGATGTTGCCACCCCAATCCACGAAAGGCGAAGGGAGTGAAGTGCCACACCCGGTTGAAGTTAAGAGAGATGAGCAGTGGTATAAGCACTTCGTATCTTCCTATACGGAAAGCATTTGGTGCCCTTCTCTCATTTTTTGGGCCAACGACAATAACAACAGCAACAAAAACAACAACAACCCAATATAACCCCGCTCAGTGGGGAATGACTTTAAGAAGGAATCCTTGGGCTGGTTCATTAAGCCACCGTCGTATGACCTCATGGCTACAGGTTAGAACCATAAAAACAGGAATTTAGAGAAGGATGTAAAGAAAGAATCGGAGACTAATGAATAAAGAATTGGATGAGTTTGGGATCAAACAACCCCTCATTTATAGAGGATTAGTAACCTTGCTACGGCGCAGTCATCACTTTTGGAAAAATGGTTCAGCAGTGCATTCAATGTTTCTAGGAAGATGATCCGACGGGACGATTCAAATCACCTCCTAGACTCGCGTCATGGGCGTGACATCATCATGGGGGAGGGACCGAGAGGATTTCAATCGATGTCTTTTCTTATCGTTCCACTCTAAGAAACGCGGGGACTATCTGTGTACGGTCAAAATCGGGCTTGATCGATTTCGAGGTTTCTTATAGCATTGGGGATAGATCTGAAATATGACTTCGAGAGACGTTTCTCGAATGATGGTACCGAGGGATTGGCATACCCCGAATCAAGGATAAGGCCGAGGTCCGTAATGGGAAAGCGCGGGGTTCCCGATGACATGCAACTAGGGCTGTCAAACGCCTGCAAAATAGTACGAGTCTACGCTGGATCAATGAATAGTTGTACCAGCTATCCCGCTTTGTAATAAATGCTTATGTACTATTCTGGTATTGCCCCTCATATATAAAGGGGACCCTTATCATTTTTTTAACAGACGATATTCAATACAAGGAACAAGAACATTCTCTGCTCTCTAACTAAAATACTCCGTGTTTTCTCTATGTTGATCCTTTTACGTACATTCATTACATTGCATTCATTGTTATTAATTTATTGTTCATCATTGATCATAAATAGTCTACTTCGAGGCCCACATAACTATTATAGCTCCATCGATCGTCTACCGTTAACCCCGAGCCTCGACCTTGAGGACCCACTTAGGCCAGTTTCGTGCCTCCGATTCGAGGCAGTCTGGTTTGCTTACTTCTCACTTTCTTATCAACTCTAACGCATTTATCTCATTTACACCTAGCATCTACTGCTTAAAAATTATCATTAAAACAAATTACATATTTTTAAAATCACGTAATCAAATATATTGTAATTACAGTTTTCTAGGTAAACAACGGTTCTTTCTGATTTGTTTGATGATGTTTAGGAGATCAAAGAAACGACGCACTGACATAGGCCTCGGGAAGATAAACTATTGATTTATGGAACCCCGACCAAAACCTGTATACCACGCTATTTCCTCCAATGTAGGAGTGAGCTCGAAATTTGAGAAGCGGAAGACATTACGAACAGGATCCCAAAAGGTCACTAAAGCCTTGATTAAGTCATTTCGTGGCTTAACTTTCATGATGTCGGTGAGAGCACCCAGTTGTTCGACTACCCTTTCTTGACCCTCTTTGTCTAGATCATACCACCACATTTGGAGCTGTAGTGGAGCTTCCTCTACGACATTCAATGGTGGATTCTGGACGGTATTCATTCTGTACCTATGAGCGGGTAGGGTTAAGGTTGCTTCAAATTTTGAAAGATAAGGACAGCAAATTCTCTTTACAAAGATCAGTTTCAATTTTTAAAAGACACATCACCTAAAAGTGGCTATTTGCACAACATCGACCAAAACAGTCATTTTTGCAATAGTGACCCCTTCTTACTTTTGAATAAAGTTTTGAGGCCCAAGCAAGACACTTTTCTGGGAAAAGTGACAGACATGTCCGTTCTTAGCGAAAGTAGCCCTTCGACAATGTAAGGTGTTCTAAGGCTATCCGGCAAGAACGACGCAAGACCTAACCGAAGCCGGTTTTATTTTGTGACTAATGGACCTATTTTATTTATTTGGGAAAATGGGGTCGGCACCGATAAGGTTTGCCTATATATCTCACATCCGGTGAGAATCAGACCCGCGTAGTTTGGTCAGTTTTGTCACAGTTTGAAAAATATGATGTTGACTCATTTTCATTCATTATTTTTTTTTTTTTGAAATACATTTTCTTTTTCTCCCTTTTTCAAAACTTTTGGCAGAGTTTCGAGGCATTTTCAAATATTGGGGTTTTCAAAATCGGGTAAATTTTCTATCATACCTCACTCTTGGTTTTTCTGTTATTTTTCTTTCCTTAGCCAATCAACACACAAACTGAAACAAATAAATGCACACGTAGTATGTAAGATGCATCAGGATAGTCTTTTATTTTAGGTCCACCTGTCCTAGACGGACCCAACCCCTATGTTGAGTCCCCTAAGTCAAATTCACGTGATGCAAATAACTGTTCATACTAGGGATCCGGCATGAGGTTTTGTTATTCTAGGTTTAAACTTGGGGATGTGTTCTAGACCAGGCTTACTCGAGCGGACAACTCGAGCCGAGGTGGGAGCGACGTACCGGGAGCACGAAAGTCTACCCGGCCTAGTGGCTGATCCATCCTCGTTCTTATTTGGTGCGACCTCTAACAGAAAAGCGGGTCACGCGAACTTGTGCACCATTTTTTTTTGAAGACTTAAAAGGGAGGCGTAAGAAAGCAGTTTAAATATAGTTCAAATAATATCAAAGCGGTAAATGAGTGACAATTAGCACATTAGGCACACAAATACAGTAATATCAACAATCAGAAAATCCAAGTAAAAATCACATTAAGAAGCTTGAATTCTTGAACCCTGAACCAGAGATTCTAAGTTCGATCCCCAGCAGAGTCGCCAGAGCATTCACACCTCTTTTTTTTCTGAGAAAGGTTGGGATAAGAGAGTTTTTCCAATTTAAGTACCATTATTCTAATTTGGGGTTATTTTATTTATTTTCAGAGTCGCCACTTGGTATAATTTATTATGGTGTTCTAAGTCACCGGTTTATTTTAAATCCCAAATCGAGGAAATTTGACTCCGTTAAAAGTTTGCAAACCAGAAGACTGGGTAAGAAATTATGTTAACACGGGAGAAGGTGTTAGGCACTCCCGAATTTCGTGGTTCTAGCACGGTCGCTTAATGATTCATACTTGGCTTATTATCTAATTACTTATTTTAGGACTTATGTGTATTTATCCTTTACCGCTTTTAATTACTTGATTTATTTATATTTAAAGAATTACATTAAGAGGGTTACGCGTACGTATACCCGTTTAGTTTGATGTATCAAAAATCATGTCACGCGTACGTGTACACAACTCACGACATTTGGTTTATTTAAGAAAAATAGTCAAAGTCGTGTGAACACGTACCTTGGGTACATTTGAAAATCGAGATCACGTCACGGGAACATGTACGCAATCACGATAGTAGTTTAAAGTCCGCGCCTAAAAGCATTTCTACGAGTATTCATTTTCAAATCTTATTTGTGTCACGCGAACGTGTACACAATCAAAAATATTTGTTACTAGTAATGTTATCTTATTCAAAGTTACGCGGACGTATACTTTGATTTTAATTTTGGGAACCTTAAGTACGTCAATTGAACGTACAAACATCCGCGATAATAACTTTAAGAGAGGCTAAGGCATTGTGCGACATTCAAGAATACTTATACTTGCACAACTATTTTATGCTTTAAATTGATTCACATTGTGATTTATAAGGCTACCTTGAGCTATTGTATATAGGTAGAACGTTTATGAACCAGAATAGTTACTTGGATGGAGAAACTTCATTTAATTACAGATTTGAAGTTATAACAAACTAAAATTAACAATACAGTTCCCATAGATTACAAATGACTAATTTTAGAACTCTAGAACTTCATACCATGCTATTACAGAACCAATTTCAGTAAATCCTAGGGTCATCCCAAATTATATCTAAGAGTAAAACACTGGCTTTTCAGCCTTAAATGAGTCTAACACATTATCTATATGGCTGCATTTAGAATTGCAAAGCTAATCACAACTATTATAATTCCGAGCAATACGTACTATTGAAGAAATGTAAATAGATAAGAAAAAACAAGTAATTATTTACATAACTTTTGTTCCGAAATCTGAATAACCAAACTGTAATTTACAAGCTTCAAAACTGTACTACTCATGTATTTCCTTCAATCAGGACAGCAGACAAAAATGTCATCATACTTCATAGTTTGAGCAGATTCCATTGCATGTTCATATGCAAAACTGACCAACTGGTGGTCAGACTTACACCTTGACTCCTAAATTGCCTCAAATGTGAAATGAAGTTCCTATCCACTGATCATCTACTACCAATATCAGGCATAATTAAACTAGCATGCTTATGATCAGTTAAACACACCAAGCATTGACAGAGAGAATATCTGTAACGACTCGGTCGGTCGTTCCGTAGAATCTGCATTATAATTACTGTTTCTACCTTGTCATAGGTTGGTTATACGGTTTATGATGTGTTGGATCCGGTTGGCTCGGGTGCAGAATGGTTTTAGTGAGAATGGAGCTTAGTCTCTAAAAATAGCTCTATCGTTGGAAAAGTCAACTGAGAGTTGACTTATTGGTAAACAACTCCGGAATGCGGATTTTATGGCTCGGATAGCTTCTTCAGGAGATTTGGGACTTAGTAGTGTGCTCAGAATATTTTTGTGATGTCCGGTGTAGAATTAGGCTTGAATTGGCAAAAGTTATTTTTGGTGATTTCTGGTCAGCAGTGGAAAATAGGCAATCGGGGTCGGAATGGAATTCCGGAAGTTGGAACAGGTTCGTAAGGTCATTTTGGACATGTCTGCAAAATTTCAGGTCAATCGGATGTGTTTTGGTTGGTTTCAGCATCGTTGGTGGAATTTAGAAATTTCAAAGTTCATAGGCTTGAATTTGATGTGATTTTGGTATTTTGATGTTAGTTTAGGTGTTCCGAGAGTGAAAAAATAAGTTTGAATGATCATATACGATATTTTGGTATGTTTGGTTGGGGTCCCGAGGGGCTCGGGATGGTTTTGAGTGGTCAACGGGAAAATTTGGGACTTGGAATGTACAGCTTCAGCTGCTGGTTTTCATTCTACTAATGTAACCGCACCTGCGGATGATTGATCGCAAGTGCGGTCTCGTAGAAGCGGACAGGGATCCGCAGGTGCGGAGGTTGGCTGGTCAGTGTAAAGTCGCAGATGCGGACACTTGACCGCACCTGCGAGGTCGCAGGTGCGGAAGTGTAGCTGCAGGTGCGGAATTCCTTGGGTTAATGAAAAACCGCAGGTACGGTCCTCCTGAGCGCAGGTGCGAACCGCAGGTGCGATAATATGACCGCAAGTGCGGAAAGCCTGGGCAGAAAAGTATATTAAGGAGACTTCACGATTTTTAACCCTCTTTTCACCTGTGCGGGTTCCAAGATTTTTGCGGGTTTTTGAAGAGGGAAACATTTGTGCATCATTGAGGTAAGCTTTTTGGACTCATTAACTCGATTATATGTGTTTAAAGACCTTATTAATCGTGTTTAATTGGGAAAAATCAGTGGAAAAGGGGGAAACTAGGGCTTGAGTTTAAGAGACCTTTTAGGAGTGATTTGAGGGGTCATTTGGACTTCGATTTAAGAGTTCTTTATATGTACGGACTCGTGAGATGATGAGAATCGTTTTGGTATAAAGTTTGTCGAGTTCCGAGATGCGGGCACGGGGTCGGGTTTTGGCTAATTTCGAGTTTTGTGCTTAAAATTGATATCTTTCGATTGAGTTTCATCCCCTTAGCATAATTTGATGTGAAAAATTTGAACTTTATAGATTTGGAGCAATTGGAAGTTGATTCGAGGGGCAAGCGTGTTGCAGAGTAGCTTTTCGGGCTAGTTTGAGATAAGTAATGTCTTTAAATCCTGTCCTGGGTATGAAACCCCGGACTTTACATCCTTTCAGAGTTTTGAAGTGGCGCACACACTGGATGACGAGTGTGGGGCGTGCACAAATTGGAAATTTGGAAAGATGTTCCTTTTTAGGCAACTATTGAGTTGCGAAACTGCTTTTAAAGCATATTTTAAATAATATTACTATGTTTTGATATATTTGGGTTGTAAGCCATGTTTGGGGCCTAGTGTCGATCTGTTTTAACCCCTTGGGGGATATTTTCCTGATATTCCTCACTTATTATATTATGATTTTACACTCAGTCCTTCTTGATAAATTGTTTTGACACTCTGAGTTACTGATATTATTTCTTGAAATGAAATACTGTTTTGGGTCGAGAACCCTGTTTATTTATGGCCCGAGTGGCATGTTGAGAGTGTCTGACTGAGTGAGGCCAAGGTCCAATATCGTGAGGATGTTATGATATGAGAGAGGTCGAGAGCCTGAGTGATTGATGCCATGATTTGGCTTGTTTATAGCGCTTGGGTTGTAGGAGCCCCTCCGGAGTCTGTACACACCCCTAGTGAGCGCAGGTACCTACTGAGTACGAGTGCCGAGTGCCGAGTGATTGGGAGGTATGAGTGACAATGAGGTTGCCCGAGGGGCTGATGCTGAGTGACTGTTACTGAGGAATGGTGAGGTGCTGAGTGACTGACTATGAGCGATGATTAGACCCGAGGGGCAGTTTCTAATTATATTTTACTAAGTTTCATTTTGATTCGTTTCATCTTTTAAACTGATATTTTGGGAGTTTTTACTAAGAAACATTTGGAGAAATATACTTTATCAAAGGATTTTTACGAAAATTGATTTTCAAACTTATGTATCAAATGTATAATTTATGGAGACTCGGTGTTTTACTGTTTTGTGGATTGGTGTTTTGTGCTGTGTGATTCTTATATTCAGACTTGATTTATTTTCATTACTACTGAGTTGGCGTACTCATCATTACTCCCCTGCACCTCTGTGTGCAGATCCAGGTACTGGTTCGGAGCAGTAGTCATCCGAGTTCGTTATCGTCAGCTTTCGGGATTCGAGGTAGCTGTCCAGCGTCCGCAGCTTCTCCATTTCCCTTCCTTCATATAGTATTTAGCATTTTGTTCCGAGATATTATTTTTATGACGTTAGCAGTGTTAGTTTATTCTTAGATGCTCGTGATCAGTTGACTCCAGTTTTGGGGGATTTGTTTAGACTGTCAGATTATATTATGCTTGCTTAGGGACTTAGAGGAATTTTTATACTTATTATGCTGGTTATTAATGATTTGAGAAATTATATTAAAATAAATGTGTAGTTATGTGATGGTTGGCTAACCTAATTCCACGATAGGCGCCATCACGACCTGTTAGGATTTGGGGTCGTGACAATATCATTAAAAACAACTTGAACAAACTCAAAACCAAGCATGAGGGTGATAGATATCTGAACACTTAATATAGGTGTAGAGCAAGAAACATAGCTTTTTGAGCTATTTAGCAGCTAACAGAAACTAAATTCACAAAGTTTTGAGCAAATAAAACACCAAGTAGCATTCATTCATTAACTTAGAGAACCAAGATATAATTTCCAGAAAGGTTCAGAGAAAAGAAACCAGTAAACCCAGAAAAAACGGGAACATATAACTTCAACAAGAATATCAACTCATATTTCATTTATACATTTCCAAGAGATCCATAGATGAGCTTTCAACATACTTAAAGTGGGAATCAAAGAACTGAGACCAAATAAAGGTCAGAAAACCAAAGAGGAAACTCAACAAAACTCAGAAAAGCAGCAGCAAGTAAGCAAGCAACAACAAGGAAGAAATTCCAGCCTAAACTCCAATTTCAGCTCAAGATCCAACTTAGCAAAACCAAAGTCAAAATAAAAACAGAACCTCTGAACTTTTGAGAGTGTAAAGATGCAGAAATTCTGTATAGAAATCAGTCTTGAAAATGAAAGAGTGAGTGTGAATTTTCATAGAGTATTTTCGTGTGTTTTTAATGAGGGAGGTGTGAGTTCCTTTTATAGAGAGTAGGGGTGCACAAGGATAAGAATGGGAGGAGGTCTGATGGGGGGAGAATATTGTAAAGACTCGTAAAATTTCTTGCTAAAAAATAATGCCCGAATAAGTCCCCGAGTGGTTATCTCTGTGGAAATTCTTAAAACGGATCTTGATTTTGTAAAAATACCCCGGGATTTGAAAGAACTTAATTTTTCTACAAATTGGGTGTTATGCGACGCATAATGCGATCGCATAACATGTATGCGGACCGCATAGTGGTCGCATACCCGGGCAGAATGTTTTCAAAAATTTTGCTCACCTGGGGGCCATTCTACGGTCCAATATGCGGACCGCATGTCAGGAATGCGATCGCATTCCTGACCGCATATTCGACACGGTCTTTTAATTTTCTAAATTTTTATACCCGACCCCAGTTTCATTTAACCCCTGCCCCCTTTCATTTTAACAAGTTTTCTGAACAAAATAGAGAGAAGGAAAGGAGAGTTCTTGAGAAAGGAAGTGGTCCTTCCATCAAAGTGATTTTCAAGGTCTCTCAGGCCTGGCAATTCGAGTAATCCCCTTCTTCCCCATTCTAGCAGGTAAGGGTTCCCAACCCTTTCTTTTTTTTCTTTCATTAATTTTTTGATTTTTAAACAAAGGGAGGGTTGGCCTGGATTGATTCTTAAAAATATTAGCTAAGACCTTGCATGCATGTTTAATAATGGTGCTAATCTAGTAAGAGGGAGTGGGTTGGTGTAAACTTCACAAAGATAGGGTTGGTTATCTAATGGGTTCACATAGTGTTTGACAAAATGCTTGAGAGAGTCCGAATTGCATGCATGACTTCAAATTCTGAGTTGAATATGTCTAATTGTGAACTAGATTGACGGTACTAGTCGGTTCGGTGGTTGTGAGTTAAAGTTGAAAAGGGAAACTCGACTCCAGGTATGTATGGCTAACTTTAATCTTTGTAAAATCACTTGTGGTGTTCGAGCATACGGTACGTGTATTGTTATAAATATGTGCAACTGGTTGTCCGAATTATGTTGATGTGTGAAGTGTAATACTTGTCTGTCTTTAGTTGACCACCACACTACCACGTTATGAAAAACGGTGCTAAAAGGATAATGAATCCAAGAGTATGAGTGTATATGCTAAAGGCTATGTAAAGAAGTTGTATTCTTATTGCTGAAATTTTCTGTGATTGAACTGTGATTTGTCATCGTTGGTATGAGATGTAATTGTCAGGTGGGATCGGGTTGCGCGCCGCAACAGGGAAGATAAGGGTGATATGTGAGAAGCGATAAGGGTGTGATTGTAATTGTCAGGTGGGATCGGGTTGCGCGCCGCAACAATTTTCAGGTGGGATCGGGTTGCACGCCGCAACAGGAGAAATAAGGGCGAGATGTGAGGAGGGACAAGGATGGAATTGAAAGTGTGATTTTGATGAAGTGAAACTTGTGGAACTTCCATTGTATATCTTTCTATGTCTTGTGCAGTAATTGTGTGACTCTATGTCTGTCTTTTGCCTGTGCATTATTGAGTTTACTTAGAGTAAAGTTTGTTCATGCATACTAGTACAATTCAAATGTACTGACGTCCCTTTTGCCGGGGGTGCTACATTCTTGTGATGATTGTAGGTGGTTCTATAGCAGGTACTTCAGCACATCGACAATAGTGCCTCCTCTTCGTCCTATCAGCTGTTTGGTGGGCCCCTCTCCTCTCGGGGCCCAGTGTGGTTCATGCCACCTTTCCTCCCGGATTCTTATTTTGGTACTTGTGTAAGGTATAGCCGGAGCCTTTTTACCGACAAGTATTGTATAACTACGTCGTACTCTTAGAGGCTCCGTAGACAGGAATTGTGGGTTATGTTTTATGTATTTTGGGCGGTATGACTTGTAGACCACGTAAAGTAGACTGTGTGTTCTGTATATTTGTAAGTATTGTATCACTTGTTGGAAACGACAGACTTCTATGGTTTAATTTTAGATTGTAAGAATGCGTCTTAATTATAATTAAATAATGCACAACGAAAACTTCGGGGTAATACGTGGGAGGGAAAAAGGAATCCAGGTCCGCTTGACTGGGACTACCCAGTCGAGTGCCAGTCGTGTCCCTTGGTTTTGGGGCGTGACAAATATTCCAGCATATTTTTGGGGTGTCAGCAAAAGAAAGGATAGGATAGCATCTTTTTTGTAACAGATTTTGGTACAGCTGCCCCTTTTATCCAAATTTCAGCATCTTTTCTAACAATGTTGAGATAGTTGTACCCATCTAGAAGTTTCTGATATTTTATTTGAAATTTCCCCATTTGACCCCTTTAAGTTCTGCTTAATACAAATAGCCACCCTATTTTTAACCTAGTTTCTGATTTTCAATGCCATTAATTTCCATGTTCCTTTAAACCCCCTCAAGTTTCAATTTCAACTAAACACACTAACATGAACAAATTCTAATCAATCAAACTTTTAACAAGTTAAATGAGAATTTATGCAATTGAAACCACTCATTTGCATATGGTTAGAACAGAAAATCAAACCAAGATATTAATTCCAAATCATGTATTTAACTTTAATAACCTATTTTTAAATTGAACTAAATGAAAATAAACAACAACTACCTAGTGATAATAACAGAAAGAGAAGAAAACAACAACAAAACAGAGGAAAAAAAATATAAACAAAAAAAGGGAAAAGGAACACATACTGATTTGCCCGGAAATGGTTGAAAAAACAAGACTAATCAACGAACGACGATGACGACGAATCTTGTCCCGTCAGTGTTGACTTGGTCGGAATCCGGTGAGCTTCGAAATGAGCCAAAACTGACACTAATCAATTGTTCTTACTGAGAACAATCGATTGGTATAAATTTTGGCTCGAATCGAGCCTCGAAACCGTTAAAATCAGAAAGAGAAACGGATTAGAGTTTTTGTTCCTTTTTGGAATCTCAGATCGAAAATGGGTGAGGATTTTGGGGAAATTGGTGATAGATATGAGACGAGGGAAGTGTGGTGATTGTCTAGTATGAATTTGGGCGGGATTGGAGAAGCGCGGCCGCCGTGGGGCGATTTCCTGCGGCGACCAACGGTGGTGTTAGCAGAGGGGTGAGAGACGGGCTGAAGGATTAGGGTTTGGTGGGGTTGGTCCTTTCCGACATATTTATGGGGTCGTGAGGCTCAGTTGCGACAGCTGGAATAAGGGGGATGAAAAACGGCGTCATATTATTTGTTGGGGGGGGGGGGGGGGGGGGGAGATACCGGTTCAGGGGTTTTGGGCCTGGGTGTTTTGGGTTAAACTTGGGGACTGGGCTTGGTCAAATCATTGGCCCAGTCTGGTTGAATTAAAATGAGGTTCTAAACTTTTCTTAATCAATTTCTAAAATCTAATTAATTTAACTTAACATTAATTAAATACTAAGTTATCTTAACTTTTTAGAAATAATTAACTATTTACCCTTATCATTTAACTAATTAGTCAATTTTAATTTATAAAAAGTAAAACCACTAGTTTTAACACTAACAAATGTAAAAATAACATTTTTTGTGATTTTCTTCTAATAATGTGATTAAATTATATAATTAGATATTAAACTAAATTAAAAACCTAATAATGCAAGATGATGAAGGTTTAAATACTTTTGCTAATTTTTCATAACTTTAAAAATAAAAAATGCGACTAGAAATGCAAATAATTCCAAAATAAACACCGAAAATCCTAAAACAAAATCTAAAAATAAATAAGACTAATTATTTTATTAATTTTGTAGAAATATTTTAGTAAGGTAAAAATTACATGCTCACACTCATATTATTATTTTAGATTCTATTCCACATAAAATGCATAGAGTATTACTAAATACAATTATTGTGCCTTGTTCAAGTTGCGGATCTCCTTCATTAGCTTTGAGTTCATTGTTGTTCTTCTGATTCTCCTTTAAAAGGGGTCGTGGGGGACTACTACTTGATCTTAAATTTCTAGAATTGCATTAATCAACAACAACTAGCTTTTGTTTTTAGTCTTTTTTTATTAGGAGTAGATTTTACTAATTTCTAGTCTTAAATGACACATAAATTAACCCATCCTTTTGAAAGTAAAATGTTCAAGTTAAGAAAGTCAATGAAAAATACTATGAATAGCTATTGTTCATTTTGAGCATAGTCGAAAATCTTAGTGAAAGATTTCTTTCCATAATTATTTGGAGGAGAAAGGAACAAAATATTTATTTTGCTTATAAGGGTCCTTTGGGCATTACCATTAAAAGTGATTTGCTTTTTCAACTAATCTTTTGATTAAGACGTTATCTCTGACATTCTCACCCTAATATTCAAACTAAGCAAACGTTTAAACTCACCTTTCACATAACTTTTCAAGAACTTTAGGAAAATAGTTGTTAAAAAAGAAACTTTTTCAAAACAATCAATCGCCAGATTTAGTAACTTTTTAAGACTCTCGTTTGGACATAAGAATTTTTTCATTTTTTTCCAACAAATTTTCATTGTTTTTGGAAATCAGTGTTTGACCATAAAAAAATTTAATTTTCACTTGAAGATGAATTTTAGAATTTTTCAAAAATTTGAAAAACTCCAAAAAGTTATTTTCAAAATTTTCCCTCGGATCACTCACAAAACTTCAAAAATAACCCAAAATTATATTCATGTCCAAACACAACTCTAATTTCAACATTTCACTTGGGAAAAAAAGTTCACTTTTTTTTTGTCTTATTTTTTAAATTTCACAATTCCTATGTCCAAACGCCCACTAAATACGACATTTGAAATAAATCCATAAATTGCCCAGTCCAACCTTTTTTTTTTCATTTTTCACTATCCATTTTTATATTGTGAGTTGTAACTACATGGCAAGAATGATCATCCCCTCATACGTCAAATGCCGCCTCTTTTTAGTCACTCGGCATAATAATAACATATATGATTGCTATCTTCTTATATTGGCTTTTTCATGAATTTACATAAAACAATCTTCACTTTAAAGGAACGGTTCTTCTTCCCAGTCCTCTAATTTCGCTTCTTATACTATTGTAAAATTTATTCACACTAACATTTACATTGAATCAATCGATATATAATCAGTGTTTGCATATAATACTAAACCGGCCCACCCCTTGCGTGAACTAATCGAGACTGGAATGTGATAGATTAAGGTTCGACCTTGAACCCATACCGAACAAAGGTCCGAGGTTACACCGTCAAAGTTCGAGCCCTAGGACCGAACAAAATCGAGATCGAGGGAAGTTTGGTGAGCTGGATAACGGAAAGACAAAATATTCGCGATCGAACAAGGATCATGGTGGAGATCTCGGCATGTATCAAGGATATGCCGATTATTTAGCAAATTATGAGATTTCTTACTTCATTTAGAACTGTACCCAAAGTAGGACACCCCTACTATATAAAGGGGGTCTGATCATTTATAAAAGACATCACATTTACACAATACAAAGCTATACACTGTTTTTTCTAGCTTTCAATATCTTGTTACTTTGTTCTTATATCAGTTGAAACTTCTCTTGGTTCAAGGGTGATCGAACTCGAGGGCCAAGTCTATTCGACACATTTGGTTTACATTTATTTCTTTTATAGTCTATTTCAATATTAATATATTTTCTCAATCTGTGCCAAATTATATCACGTATCCTTAAAACTGCGTATAAATTCAATTGTTATCTGTTTTTACGGTAAACAGTTTGGCGCCCACCATGGGACTAAGGGTAATAGTGATTGCATAGTACTAACTTTCGTAACACACACTATTTTACACTTGTTCTTGTGAGTATGTTTGATTCCCGGATCAAAATGTCGAACTCTCAAGCAGCACCCGTACACGTGGACAATGACTTTGGTCACCATGACGAGAATGACAACATAGCACTAGGGAACGACGTACCTCCAGTTGGCCTCGATGGAGTTCCGGCTGTAGACCCAATCGACGTCAGCTCACATATAGTCATCAATGCAAATTTGGTCGTCGATCCTGAGAGTAGCATCTGTAGGGATGTCAGATCGCCCGCTCAGAGAACACATGGCGACGAAGAGGGCGGAACCATCCTTCAGGTGATATCGAGATGTTGCAGGCTCTACAAGCCGTGATAGCCCAACTCCAAAACCAGAATCATGCACCAAGGAGGATAGAGCCCGAACTGTCCCAGGAAGTTGTTCTTAGGGTCGAATCGGTGTCAAGGAAATCGAACGGGAATGAATCGGGGGCTGATCCCGCAATCATGAAGATGCTCGAGGAACTACCGAAACGAGTTGAGTCAGGGGAAAAGAAGATCGAAGAAAACGACAAGAAGGTGGAAACTTATCACTCCCAAGTTGATCAAATCCCGGGGGCACCACCAATATTGAAGGGTTTGGATTCAAAAAAGTTCGGACAAAAGCCTTTCCCCCCGAACACGGCTGCCAAACCGATCCCCAAGAAGTTCTGCATGCCCGAGATTCCTAAGTACAATGGGATGACCGACCCAAACGAGCATGTCATCTCTTACACATGTGCAATTAAAGGGAATGATCTAGAGGACGACGAGATCGAATCTGTATTACTAAAGAAATTCGGGAAGACCCTGTCAAAGAGAGCCATTATAAGGTACCACAATTTACCACCTAACTCTATTGATTGTTTTGCTATGCTTGCAGATTCTTTTGTAAAGGCACACACCGGAGCCATTAAGGTCGAGACTATGAAGTCAGACCTCTTCAAGATAAGGCAGAAAGATAATGAGATGCTCAGAGAGTTTGTGTCTCGGTTCCAAATGGAAATAATGGATCTATCATTGGTCGTTGATGAATGGGTTGTTCAAGCTTTCACTTAGGGACTCAGTGTACGAAGCTCAGTGGCTTCACAGCAGTTGAAGCAGAACTTGATTCAATACCCGGCTGCTACCTGGGCTGATGTACATAATCGGTATCAACCGAAGATTAGAGTCAAAGATGACCAGATGGGGGCTCCTTCCGGGTCCGTTTATCTTATTAGGACTGTTGACATAATCAAGAGGGACATTGATCAAGAACCAAGGTTGAACAGGGATCGATACCAGGCGTATAATGGAGATTGTAGGAGCAACGGATTTGGGCGCAACCCTATATGAAGTTAAAGAAGAAATGATCGAGGCCATTTCTCTCAAGGGCTCATGGGCAATAATGGTTTCGACGGGCATACCAGACCAAAAGAAGCACCACGATTGTCAAAATATAACTTCAATGTTGACGCATCCGCCATCGTAAATAGGACGCATCAAGGATACTAAATGGCCTCGACCTCTGCAGACCGATCCAGCCCAAAGAAATCCCAACCAAATGTGCAAATATCATGGCACCCATGGCCACATAACGGAAAATTGCAGACAATTGAGAGAAGAAGTAGCTTGTTTATTGAACGACGGGCACATTTGGGAGTTTCTAAGTGATCGAGCCAAGAATCCTTTCAGAAACAGAGATTCCAACAAACAAATCGAGCAAGAAGAACCTCAACACGTCATCCACATGATTGTCGGAGGGGTCAATGTTCGCCAAGGGCAAGTGTTAAAATGCATCAAGGTCTCGATCACAAGGGAGAAATGAACTCGGGATTACGTACTAGAAAGAACCTTGTCCTTCACTGACTAGGACACAGAAGGAATCATGCAGCCCTATAACGATGCACTGGTAATATCTGTACTCATGAATAAGACTCGAGTTAAACATATGTTAATTGATCCGGGTAGTTCGGCCAACATCATTCGATCAAGGGTCGTAGAACCGCTCGGCCTACATGACCAAGTTGTGCCCGCGACCTGAGTGCTAAACGTATTCAACATGGCTTGTGAAACTACTAAGGGCGAAATAACTCTACTAGACGTGGTCGGGACCATCCAGGAGACCAAGTTCCATGTGATCGAGGGCGATATGAGGTATAATGCCCTGTTCGGGAGACCATGGTTCCATAACATGAGGGCAATGCCCTCGACCCTTCACCAAGTTCTAAAAATTCTCAACACCAGAGGGAATAAAAACAATCTACGGGGAGCAACCCTCCGCAAAGGAAATATTTGTCGTTGACGAAGTAATTCCAGTGTCGGCACTCTCATCGATGAAAGGGTCAAATTTGAAGGGAAAATTGGTGGCCAAATAGCAATCACATACGCCGTCCTCGACCCAACTAGAGAAGCAGGGGACTGACGAAGATGATGATTATGGGGTCCCTTGATCCTTCATAGTACCCGATGACTCCGATGCTACCAAATCAACGGTCGAAGAGATGGATCAAGTCATACTAATCGAACATCTTCCTGAACGAAAGGTATACCTGTGCATGGGGTTAATTCCCGAGCTCAGGAAAAAACTTATTCAGTTTCTTATAGCTAGCATATATTGTTTTACTTGGTCCCATATCGATATGACAGGGATCCCATCGGAAATCATCACCCATAAACTAAGCTTGCACCTGAAGTTCCATCCGGGGAAGCAGAAAAGAAGACCCCAGTTCGAGATCAAGCATGCCTTCATCAAAGACGAGGTAACCAATTTTCTTAAAATAGGGTCCATCAGGTCAGTAAAATACCCCAAATGGCTAGCAAAAGTAGTAGTAGTCCCTAATAAAGGTAACAAACATAGAATGTGTGTAGATTACAAGGATTCAAATAAATCATGCCCTAAGGATTCTTTTCCTTTGCCTAATACCGATCGCATGATCGATGCCACGGCCAGCCACGAGACCCTCAGTTTTCTCGATGCCTATTCTGGGTACAACCTAATACAAATGAACCCGGATGATCAGGAAAAGACCCCGTTCATCACTAAATATGGTACATACTGCTATAACGTAATGCCATTTTGGATTAAAAATTGTTGGTTCCACTTACCAACGCCTAGTAAACCGGATGTTCGAAGAAAAAATAGGGAAATCTATGAAATTTTATATTGATGACATGTTAGTTAAGTCCGTGCGAGCAGGGGACCATTTGAAGCATTTGCAAAAAACCTTCAGTATATTGAGGAAATACAACATGAAGCTGAACCTGAGAAAATGCGCGTTCGGGGTCGGGTCAGGAAAATTTCTCGGATACATTGTATCCAACCGAGGAATCGAGATCAACCCCGAAAAGATCAAAGCTATCGAGGACAACATGGTAGTAGACAATGTAAAGGCCATACAGAGGTTAACCGGGCGCATAGTCGCCCTGGGCAATTCATATCGAGGTCCTCCGTTAAGAGCCATCATTTTTTCTCGTTGTTGAAGAAGAAATATAACCTCACATGGACTCCGGAATGCCAGCAGGACTTGGAAGAGCTTAAACGATACCTATCACGCTGCTTCACACGCCGAGGGCAGACGAACAACTGTAGTTATATTTGGCAGTATCGGAGATAGCGGTAAGTGGAGTCCTAGTCCGGGAAGAACAAGGTACACAATTTCCTATTTATTATGTTAGTCGGACCTTGGGCGAGGCCGAAACAAGATATTCCCACCTAGAAAATTAATGCTCGCTTCGATAAGCGCCTCTAGGAAACTAAAATCGTACTTTCAGTGTCACCCCATATGTGTTGTAACAAATTATCCATCGCGAAATATTATGCACAAACCCGAGCTTTCGGTGTCGCGCCCCCTTTTTTTCCCAAGCACTCCTTTCGGGGCCGGTTAAAAGGGTTTATGACATTGGTTGGGACAACTCGTTCCTTTTGGGAAAGGGGTTTGCACATTTCTGAAGAGTCTTCACCTAAAGATTTTAAGGTGCGTTAGGGCACCTAATGGGTTTCATTTACAACTAAATTTGATAACCAGAGACAGGGTAAGGGCATGAAATTATCCTAAGGGGAAGGTATTAGGCACCCCTCAGGATCCACAAGTGTGGTTCCCGGCCAAATAGCATTTGTGAATTTGTGTAACTAGCAAGTAAACAATTAATGTCCAAAAAGTAGGGGGTTTGAAATGTTCATAGCCTAAGCACACACATGTTGTCAGTAGTTGAGAATGTTTAGTAGCTAACAGTTTTGAAAAGAATTAGGGTCTAAACATGTTTATGGGAGTAAGGGGTATCCTAGGTTTGTTTGTAATATGGATCACATCAATGCAATAACCGGTATGACACTTCTCAAAGAGGGGATACACGTGGTATTAGCGCAACGGTCACCATATCCATATCTACCCTTTCCCACCCCGTGAAGGTAATTAAAGCGAGTGTTGGTCACGACCTCTATTGCATGTTGTTACCCGTCCCTTCCTATTAGTACCGGAGGAATTTAGGACTTCTATCCTATAAAGGAGGTTCTAGGCAGACTCTCAGGTTTTAAAGGTAGAATTCTAAGGCGACATATAGAAAAAAAATAGGACTGCAGATAGGGGGATAACACATAAACAGGAAAGGGGCTCAAATACCTCCACAAATAATGCACAAAATCAGCATGACTCTAATACAGTTAAGGTCTTGGTTTAAATTTAGATCCTAAAACATGGTAGCTAAGTGATAACAATAAAGAAACAGATTTATTGCATAACTCAGAGAGGAAGTCCTAATCAGTTTGCCTGCTGATTTTAAGCATGCTGATAGTTAGCCAATAATCACAAGAGGACAGTTCCAGTTTTATTTTTTTAAGGTTGCTTACCTAAGGCTTGCCTAGGCGCAGGATCATATATGAAAGTCATCAGAGCTGTTAACAGTTTTAATGTTGTTATACTTAAGAGCATGCAGTTCTAAGTGTTGCGTATACATGAGTTTATTACCAGTTGTTGGAGCGAAGTGAATTGTTTCGTACTCAGTAATTAGACTAAGTATAATTAGGCGAGAGTGATCCTAGAACATGATATCTAATGCGAAAACATGCAGAATAACTTAAAACAGGATTTCTAAATGCACACTAAATTATGCACAGTTTCAGAATAGGCAAGAGTGATAGTTTGTTTTAATGTTGTTTACCCTAAAACAGGATTTCTGAGTGCATGGCATGGTTATAGCATGATGAGACAGGATTGCAGCTTATGTTAACATATGTATCCTAGGACAGGATTCTAAACAAGTTTCAGAATAGGCAGAACCAAATAGTGACAGTTTATGTTAATGTTATTATCTTCCTTAAAGACATGCGTTCTAAGTGATGATGAGATGCTGGAAAACACTATATATGAATCTTATGGAACATGGCATCTAATGCATGGCATGCTTTGTGTGTGTTATTCCTAAACATGAATTCTATAGCACATATAGGAAAGTAAACCTAGGAGCATGGTTTCTACCCTTGTCTATACTACGACATACATATTACCCTCCCCCTTTTCACTATCCAACCCGAGAGTTGTTTACAAATAATTATTACAGACCATTGAGCATGAATTACATAATTGAAATAGAAAACTAAGAATTTATCTATAGGGAGCCTGCATTATAGGCCCAGATCCACATGTCCTCGATGCCCAAACAGTCTTTCTCATGATATGGGTGTGTTAAAGTTCCCTAAGGACCTCAAGGGATCTCGGGCAGTGCTAGCACCCAGACTACATAGCCACAGTAGAGTAAGTTCAGTGTGGAAGGTCCAGCCTTAGTGTGTCAAAGTTCAGAGGGAGCTCAGGGGTCCCAAAGCAATGCTCACACAAAAGGGGCAGAACTTAAGGGGTCTAAGAGTAGAGTGAGAGTGCTTGACATAGTT
This sequence comes from Nicotiana undulata, assembly GCA_005239495.1. Taxonomy (NCBI): domain Eukaryota; kingdom Viridiplantae; phylum Streptophyta; class Magnoliopsida; order Solanales; family Solanaceae; genus Nicotiana; species Nicotiana undulata. The sequence goes on from ML280538.1 coordinate 67,579, forward strand.
TTGAAAAAGGTTGAGTAAGAAAACAATTTTGAAAAAGAGACTTGATTGAAATGATTTTTATAACTAAAATTTTAACCACTAAAACAGTTTGAAAGAGTAGAAACACCAATCTCAGGACCAAAAGAGTCCAGCATCACACAAAGGACCAAGAGCAGTCAATCAACCACAAACATGGGTAATGGGATTTGAGGGACAAGTATAGAGCATGTGAGGGCAAGCATGTAGTAGGCAGAAGTATACATAGGTACACAATAAGAAGTTCCTAAAGGGTTCAGGGAATTGGGATACAACATAGTAACAGTATCAAACAACTTAAGGTAATACCAGTAAGGGCATGCCTTGACCAAAGCTAGTGTACAGACATAGGCATAGAGAGATTCACATAGAAGCAGGTTTCAAGTACATAAAGACATACTGATTATGGAAGTAAGCATAGATTAACATACTAGATGAAGTAGAGATTCTAATTACATGTTGAACAACAACATAGTAGTAGAAGCATATCAGAAACACAATGAACTGAAGCAACAATAGAAACATGTTGGTTTGAGAACTGGAATTTGATGTAGAACATACCAGTGAAGGAGACAGTAACACAAAGTAGGAGATAGGAGACACAATAGTTAGCCTTGGCTTGCAGCCGGCTAACTTAGAGCAATAACAAGTAGCACAGAAGAGAGAGCAGAGAGTAGAAAGTTTTAGTTGTGAAAGAGAATTATTGAACCAGTCCGTTCGTCTCCTTCTTAATGAAAGAGTAGTGTATATATATAGTTTGAAAATAGGTAGCAATTAAGGTAGGAATCAAATTAACCAGTAATTAAGGGACTGTGTATCAATTAGTATAAAATCAGCATCGATATCCCTTAATTGAAGGAGTTAAGTTCAAACGGTAATAAGCAGATAACAAATAAGGAAAGATACCATATGTGACTGAGTATAACATATAAGGAAGTAATCTCAGACTAGTATAAGTAATTGGTCTAGGTTCAGGAAATCTAATTAAGGAAATAACACAAGAATCTGTGTGACAACATAGTCGACCAAAAATAAGGCAAGGAAATAACTCAAAGGTCGAAAAATCAGTAAAGAAATCATCATAAGAGATCAGTGAGAGGTAGCAATCACAGGAAATCAACACCAATTAAGGAAAGTATCATGTGTTTAAGGAAGTATTCAGAATCAGTAGAGAATATTGTGTAAAAGCAGTAGTGTACAAATCCCAATCATCAATGATTCAAAAATATCAAAATAGTACTGATTTAAGCGGGATAAACACACATTAGGCAAGAAGAAGTAGAATCCAAGACCCTACTAAGCATAGCAAAGTAAGAATCACATAGAATCGGGGATTAAAACTAGCACTCAATACTAATTCTCACAACATTATGAGAATGAGTGCAATGAGCAAGTATAGAAAAAAATCAGAATCATAAGAGGACTAGTAAGGTGAAATTACACAAAGAATTAGGGATCCGTATAGAACACAATACGAATCGACAGAGTAATCATTATATAGGCAAAGAAGTGAATAGTCAGAAACCCTAATAAGCACAGTAGAGCAAAAGTCACAGAAAAATCAGGAACATACTCATGAGCAACAGATACACATACCAATCGAAAGGACAAATCAATAAGACAGACTCAGGACTATAGTACAGTGTTAAAACTAAGGTTTTAACATAATAAAAAGCGATATTAACAAAAACCGTTCAAACATATGAGAGAATCACAGGATAACACTTAAACTTGAGGAAATCATTTTTGAAGAAAGGTTTTAGAAACCTTAATTGGAAGAAGAAAAATCGTTTTAGGAAAAATGAAAAACTCTTGAAGAAAACATTAAAACAACTCGAATTATGTATAGATCTGTTACAGATCTAGAAATATCGGAAGTTGTAGAAGTTAGGGTTTCAAAGAGAGAACCCAGAGAGGAGAGAAAACTCAAAGTTTTACCGGTTTCAATTGGAAAGTATAAGAATCTTACTCGGATGGCCATGGATGGCCGAAAAATGGCATGAAAGGCCATAGGTGGGAGTTGAACCGCTCCATGTTCTCTTAAGGGCCTCATAATAGTGTCAAGCCGGTATGGGAAGAGAGACATGGGCTAAGAGTGGTGGGAGTTCATGATTTCCGGCGAAGGAGATGGCCGGAGAAGATAGACAGAGCTCATCAGAGGGGAAAGTTCTAGAGAGAACCAAAGAGAGAGAGAGAGAGAGGGAGATAGAGAGACGGTGAGAGAGAATGAGACAAGGGAAAATGAATGAGAAGGGGGGTAGTCATTAGGGTTAAATTAGGTAAGGGTTGATATGGGCCGTTGATTTGAAATAATCAACGTCTCAGATTTAATGGGGGGATTGGGTCGGGTGTCTTTAAAGACTGAGCCTAATTCTTTGGGCCAATTAATTGGGTTGGGGTCCTGGTAGATTAGGCTGAAATTAGAATTAAGAGTGACTATTTGTTAAATACACATTTAAAATAGATAAATAATTAATAAAAATGCTTAATAACTATAAAAATGAAATTGATGCCTAGTAGATGAAATTAAAGTAATTAGCTAGTATTAAAAATATAAATGACTGATTATTTGGTAAAGATAGCACAAAATATATAGTTAGGCTATAATTGCAAAGTTATTGCAATTATAGCCAAATAATGCCAATTTGGCTAATTTATGAAATAATTAAATCCTAATAGGATAAAAATAATATATTAAGCCAAGAAATATTTTAAAATTATTTGTAATGCAATTTATGATTAATTATTGGATATAAAAGTATTGGATAAATTAGGAATAAATTGATAAAAATATGGGAAAATTATGGAAAAATACACATTGTTATAAAGCTGATTTTGGAGATATATATGCAAATTAAAAAATAAATTGAGGAAAAATTGGGTATCAACAGCTGCCCTTCTTTACCTGGGAAGGATGAAAGAGTTGTTGGGTAAAGATATGATGGCCAATTTTGACCGAGCAAAATGGTTTGGAGAGATTTGGGCCGCACCCTGATTTTTGAGTTGCCTACATATCCCTGGTTTTACAGGAATCAGGCCATATGTAGTTCAGGAGCCATCGGCGAAGTATACCGATTGAGTTTTTCAGGAACGAACGCAACATATAGGGTTGGATGAATAAACGACTTACGGGGTAGTTAGGAGAACTGGAGCGGGACCGCTTCTACTAGGATGGTTGTTGCTCACCGGATTACCTGCAAATAGACAATACAAGCATATATTGCGCGTAATTTAAACATGATGCAAGTTCCCGTCGAACTATGAATGTTGTCTTCGGACGGTTAAGGGATGACGTCCTCAGACCATGATTCCTGGTCCATGGATTGCTTGATGCCGGATTCGCAGGCCATGAAATGATGTTCTCGGGCCATGAGGATGGTGCCTCCGAACCATGACGCCTTTGAATAATGATATGCAAAATTGAAAGAGATCCTCAGGCCATGGCACGGTGTTCTCGGGCCATGAAGATGGTGCCTCCGAACGGTGACGCCTTTGGACAAGTTGGCGATATTTCAGCCTATGAAAATGTAATAGCATGATGATGACAAGACAGAGCTTAGTCTTGCGAATTTAAAAGGCAGAGCTTAGCCCGAAAGGAAAGTGAAGTAAATAGTGCTTGAGACAGCGCTTAGTCTCGAAAAAAATAAATTGGAGGCAGAGCTTAGCCTCGGAAGGCAGAAAAATAGCCTTATGCAAAGGGAGGTAGAGCTTAACCTCGGAAGGTAGAATGGTAGCCTTATGCAAGGTGGAAGGCAGAATGGTAGCCTTATGCAAGGTGGAAGGCAGAATGGTAGCCTTACGCAAGGTGGAAGGCAGAATGGTATCCTTATGTAAGGTGGAAGGCAGAATGGTAGCCTTATGCAAGGTGGAAGGCAGAATGGTAGCCTTATGCAAGAATGCAGGTGGAGGTAGAGCTTAACCTCGGAAGGAAGAATGGTAGCCTTATGCAAGATGGAAGGTAGAATGGTAGCCTTATGCAGATAGAAGGCATAATGGTAGCCTTATGCAAATATGAAGATGGAGACAGTGCTTAGTCTCGAAAGGCAGAAAGGTAGCCTTATGCAAAGATGTGAATGCAGATGGAGGTAGATCTTAACCTCGGAAGGCAGAATGGTAGCCTTATGCAAGATGGAATAAATGAAAATGAAATTTCTTAGCTGATAACATATTGCAATGTGGTGATCATTGGGAGCATCGTGATTGTGAAGCACCATTTGTGTTGATAATAATGTCGGCATGTGCGACGGGTTTGCAGAATCGTGTCTTTGAACAATATATGTCCTTCGGGTGGATAGTATGTTTTGAGCTCTTGCAATGTTTGTGCCTACATCCAAAGAAAAGTCATGAGTTCTGTAAGGGGGAAGGTTAGTTCGTATCCCCGCTGGTTTTACTTGACTCGTTAGGCTTGATCTGATGATACTATTCGTATAATTGGGGTAGCGTTTGAGAAACAAAGCTATTTCAAGAATAAGTATGCATGATTAGGTAAAAGTATAACATAAACATATAATCTAAAATAGTTTTAGATGAACCGACGACCGTGACACGGCTCAAGACATTGCAACCTCTCTTGCTACAGAATTTTGAGGGTCCTCCTCAAAATTCTGCCCCAGTTTGATGGATTGATGTTTCTGACTGCTGCTCATGCGGGGAAAAATGAAATTTTTTATTGATCTGAGCTTTTGTTTCACCGGGCACATTAGATTAGTCGGTAATTTGTGAGCAACAATTGATGTACTAAGACCAGTCATGTCATGTCATCGTATGACGAGGCGAATATGTCCTCATATTCTTTCAAGAATTCCGTGTATTCATTCTTCTCTGACGATGACAAATGAATGTTGATTCGAGTCTCTTCGACATTTTGTGAATCTCCCAGGTTGACAGTTTTGGTCTCGTCCAGGTTGGACTTAGGTGTGTTCTCAAAACTCTCAACTTCTTTGACGATCTCGTCAGGTATATCATCTTCTTCTGAATTAATGTCTGTTTGTTGCGTTATCTCGTTGCATGTCACAGTCATTGGTTCATCAAGACAAGTACCAGTAATGTTGCATAGATAAAGTAGTGAGAGAAAACAACAGTAATAAATATTGATTCGTAAAAAATGCTTTTGATAAATGGAATGATTAATTTGAACGTTGAATCTCTTATTCCAGGAATTGAAAAATGCGAAAAGAAAAATCAATTAGTAAAACAATGGACAATGCTTTTTTTAGCCTTGCTACCCCGAAGCTCGTCGGGCTCTGGCTGTTCTGACGGTCCAATTCTTGAGATACGTCCCTCTGCTTACGGCCTGAATGGAACAACTTTCCTCCCCCTCCTCCTCGAGAATAATACAACAGTCCATGTCATTTTCCTGTAGGAATAAGTTCCTCAATGCGGCAAGTGCTTCTTCTTCATCTGTCCCATAAATAATGCTAGCCTGGTGAAAAGTCTGCTCTAGGCACGATATCGGATGCTCCAGTGGGTAGTAAGGACCGCGCCATGGTGGCGACCAACTGTTGAATTCTTCCTAGGTTTACTCGTACCCCATACCGAAAGTGGTGCCATGTTTCTTGATCTTTATAGGTTTGGAGATTCCTTGGAGGTTCCTACCGAGCCCTTTACCAGGATCGTACCCACTCCAGCTCAGTATACTCTTGATTTTGCTATCCCACCATTTGTCTTTATCTATAGCATTGACTCGTTCAATATGGTGGTAAGTTTCTCCACCCAGCTTTCTTCTACCTTCGATCACCGGAATAGCCTGGCGATTGTAAATAGGATTGCTTCCATCGCCATGAATGATCACTTCTTGGTGGTTCTATTCAAACTTCACCGCCTGATGCAGCGTTGATGCTACGGCCCCAGTAGCATGTATCCATGGCCGTCCTAATAGCAAGTTGTAGGATGCTGGTACATCTATTACTTGGAAACCTCGAACCAAGTTGGCCCCATCTGCAAGCACAGGCTAAGCTCTCCAATAGTGGACCTTTGAGAGCCATCAAAAGCGTTCACATTTATTGCTCCATCCTTTATCTCATGCACCCCTTTGCCCAATTTCTTGAGCGTTATCAACAGACAGATGTTGAGACTGGATCCTCCATCGATCAGAATTCTGGTGATGAAATAGTCTTCGCATTGCACAGTGATATGCAGTGCTTTGTTATGACCCAGCCCTTCAGGTGGCAACTCGTCCTCATGGAAGATAATCTTTTGGCTCTCTAACACTTGGCCTACAATATTGTCCATTTCCCCACTGGTTATATTATTTGGCACGTACGCTTCATTCAGTACCTTCAACAAGGCATTTCTGTGCGCCTCTGAATTTTGCAACAAGGAAATAATGGATATTTGTGATGGCGTCTTGTTCAACTGGTCGATGACCGAATACTCCTTAGCCTGTACTTTCCTCCAAAGGTCGTCCGGACCTGTCTCGATAATGGGCGGCCGATTAGAAGCCTACTTGCTTGATTTCGCCAGATGTTCAGGTGTGTAGACTCTACCCGTTCTTGGCATACCCTGTGTCGCGGTAGCTTCTTCAGTCTTGAATTTGTCTTTCATTCTTTCCTCGGTCGTATAGTCCCATGGTATAGCATTTGTATAGAAAGGTGGCGTGGTTGATATCGCCACTGTGATCGGCGCGGCTACCTTTACTTCGAACGGAACATGTGCCTTAGATGGCAGATTGCAACTTCAAATAGTGCGGTTACATTTTTCGGTGGCGTGACTTCGACCTCAATTGGTGCTGGTGTCTTTGCGGGTGGCGCTGCTTCAAACTCAAAAGGTACAGACATATCTACCTCAGCATCCTCAGCCAGCTGAATCTGGACTATGATTGGATTAAGAGTGACCGCCGGTTTCTTTGGGTTATCGCCTTCTACGATCAACCCGATTGACCCCTCGGGATCCAAATCTTCTTCAGTTTCAATCATGTGTATTCCTCCACCCTTATGGTATGGAAGAGTATTGTTGCAGACGTTTGGAGCGGATTCCTTTGCCACAATGATCTTGCTGTCAATCAAGGATTATATCTTATCCTTCAGAGAGCGGCATTCATCGATGGTGTGTCCCTTCATGCCGGAGTGGTATGCACAGGACTTGTTTGGGTTGACCCACGGGTTCTCAGGGGTTACAGCAGGGATGGGGGTGACATAACCAGCAGCCTTTAGCTTCTCATACAGCCAGTCGATAGGTTCGGCGATGGCGGTGTACTGTTTTGGAGGTCTGCGATAAAAATTGGGTCGAGGTCTAGGAATGTTTTGGCGTGCAGGGGGTGACTGATAGTGGGATGGCTGAGAGTTGTAAGTGTGGTAAACAGGAGCGGGTTGGGAATATCTGGGTGAAGTAGGTTGATATGTAGGTGGTGGAGTTGGTGGTGGAGCTTGGTATGAGAGGGTGCTTGGTAATTTGGGTTGGCTGATATGTGAGCGGAAGTGTTGGGTAAGTTTGGTATTTGAGGGAAGACTTGGTTCTATGTGCAACCATCACGGCTCCCACGTCCCTTTTCTTGGACACAACACCGGACTGTAAAGCCTTATTCGTAGCTTGCAAGGCTTCGAAATTTGTGACCATGCCACTTTTAATACCTTCCTCGATCCTTTCACCCAATTTGATTATGTCCGATAACTTGTGGTTCTCAATCACCATCAATCGCTCATAGTATTGCGGGTCCTGAGCCCGGACAAAGAACTTATTCATTTGTTCCTCCTCTAAGGCGGGTCTGACCTTAGCAACTTCGGACCTCCAGCGAGTAGCATACTCGCGAAATGTTTCTGTGGGTTTATTCTTCAAATTCTGGATGTAGAACACATCTGGTGCATTCTCCGTATTAAATCTGAACCTGTCCATAAAGTCAGATGCCATGCTCACCCAATTCGACCACTTCTTGGGATCTTGGCTGATGTACTAAGACAATGCATCTCCTTTCAAGTTCCTCATGAACAGCTTCACACAGATCCTCTCATTTTCCCCCACTCCAACCAGCTTATCACAGTAAGTCCTCAGATGAACCCTTGGATCACCTGTACCATAAAAAATTTCGAACTTAGGAAGTTTGTACCCCTCAGGCAGTTCAACATCGGGCTGTATGCGGAGGTCCTCATAGTTCAGCCATTCGACTCCCCTTCTTCCCTCAACGCCTTGAACCCGGCTGGTTAGTTTCTTAAGTTCCTCGGCCAAATTCTTGATAAGCAGATCCTTTTCATCAGACTCAGGTGTGTATGAGATAGGTGAAGTGGAGTGTGGCATGGTCTCCACGTAGATAGGATTGTTATGGTGCCCTGGTGCATGGGTGTGGAAATGGTCATTTGTTGAGTTCTGAGGTTCCGGGATAAGTAGCGGAGTGTTCCTTGGGGTATGGTAGGTGTTACATTGTGTCGGGAGGGTCTGGTTCTTTGGTGGAGTGGCGTGATGGTGAGCTGCGGGATGATTCTGCTGTTTTGGGATATTTTGAAGAGGTATAGGATTTTGGGCGTTTGGGAGGTTGACGTCTAGGACGCTGAGGGTGAATGACAGGTTTACTAAATTTCGAACCTGATCAAGCTCTTCTTGGAATTTTAACAACTTTTGTTCAAGTTGCGACATGTTCTTGTTTGGAACCCGAATACACTGGCCATTAGTGGCCTCTACACGTTCAGTGTTCTCCTTTATGATGTTGCTTAAATCTTCCATTTTGTTCTTTCCTTTGGGAGGACTAAGAGGAGGAGAGGGTGGAGGGCCCCTGGATCTTGTGAGATAGGAAGATGATGCCAGAGTGCACGAACTAACCTTTAGGGAGGGGAATAATAAAAAAAAGAAAACAAAACAAAAACAAAAGGTAACCAAGTCAGTGAGGTTTATGAAAGGTATTGCAGTATTTAAACACATAGTGCGGGAATGTAAAGCGCGTCCTAAATTGGGAACCTCTTTGTGCTTGAGGTAGGCCTAGCGACAAATTGATTTGGAGAACTTAAAATGATAAATGCCTCATTTCATTGATAAAAATAGACGAATAAGCGAAAAGAAAAGAAATTCCTATCCACTTTGTCCTAGAAGGTCCTTCCCCAGACTCGGCATCCTTGATTCCTTCGAACGATGTCCCCAAAGCGGAAGACGGCCCTTTCACAGTCCCAGAATAGGGTAGTAGCCTCTATCATCATGTTGTTAGGCTGGATATTCAGGAGGGATGGTAGATTGCCCAGATATTTCTTGACGAGGGTTTTGTCACTAGAGTGAAGATCTTCCCACCAACTCAGCAATTTTGGGTAGATGTTGGTGACCATGTCGAATCTGGAGACTTTGTGCCTCATATTTATGCAAGGCAAACAAGGTTAGGCCCTGACCCCCACCAGACTCGACTATTTAACATCAACGATTAGCATGAAGCATTTAATTCTCCAAATAAATGCACAGAACGTGATGATGTCCGTTTGGGTTTATGGAAACCCAGTGGACTTTTGGACAAGGCTATCTTAAAGACTATTGTGTGGAAAACACATTAGCCTGGCTAGGTTTGACCATGATGCATGCAACAGTATAACGGAGTAAGGTTTCTATGAGGTTTTAGACTGGTACCCTTGAGCGGACAACTCAAGGGGGAAAGGCACGGAACCGTCGACTGCATCGCTGATCGACTAGTTTTACCGCAAATAAGCTTTTCCGAATTTAGGGGGTAATGATATAGGAAGGGAACAACCACTCATCAAGCGTTGCTATAGGATTTTGTTTGGCACGAGTGGAGTATGAATGTTGGATCATGAATAATGCAATAAAAAGTAAACATGTAGTCATGTATTTGCACGTTATGAAAGCAATAAATACAACAGTTTATAATTTAAAACGATTACAAAGGAAGGAAACCAGAAATATACGCCAGTTACTTTTGAAGAAAATTAAAGGCTTAGAGGAAATAAACAAGTAATTGCACATAGGAAGAGGTACAAAATCACAAAGCAACTTGAAATGGTAGAAGCCTAAAATACCCAACAGAGTCGCCATGTTGTCGCGCCCCTTTTTTGCTCGAGCACTCCTTTCAGGGCCGGTTAAAAGGGTTTATGACATTGGTTAGGACAACTTATTTCTTTTGGGAAAGGGTTTTGCACATTTCTGAAGAGTCGCCACCTAACGATTTTAAGGTGCGTTAGGGCACCTAATGGGTTTCATTTACAACTAAATTTGATAACCAGAGACATGGTAAGGGCTTGAAATTATCCTAAGGGGAAGGTATTACCCCTCAAGATCCACAAATTTGGTTCCTGGCCAAATAGCATTTGTGAATTTGTGTAACTAGCAAGCAAACAATTAATGTCCAAATAGTAGGGGGTTTGAAATGTTCATAGCCTAAGCACACACATGTTGTTAGTAGTTGAGAATGTTTAGTAGCTAATAGTTTTGAAAAGAATTATGGTCTAAACATGTTTATGGGAGTAAGAGGTATCCTAGGTTTGTTTGTAATATGGATCACATCGATGCAATACCCGGTATGACACTCCTCAAAGAGAGGCTACACGTGGTATTAGCGCAACGGTCATCATATACATATCTACCCTTTCCCACCCCGTGAAGGTAATTAAAGCGAGTGTTGGCCACGACCTCTATTGCATGTTGTTACCCGTCCCTTCCTATTAGTCCCGGAGGAATTTAGGACTTCTATCCTATAAAGGAGGTTCTAGGCAGACCCTCAGGTTTTAAAGGTAGAATTCTAAGGCGACATATAGAAAACAAATAGGACTGCAGATAGGGGGATAACACATAAACAGGAAAGGGGCTCAAATACCTCCACAAATAATGCACAGAATCGGCATGACTCAAACACAGTTAAGGTCTTGGTTTAAATTCAAATCCTAAAACATGGTAGCTAAGTGATAACAATAAAGAAACAGATTTATTGCATAACTCAGAGACGAAGTCCTAATCAGTTTGCCTACTGATTTTAAGCATGCTGATAGTTAGACAATAATCACAAAAGGACAGTTCAAATTTTATCTTTTTAAGGTTGCTTACCTAAGGCTTGCCTAGGCGTAGGATCATATATGACAGTCATCAGAGGTGTTAACAATTTTAAGGTTGTTATACTTAAGAGCATGCAGTTCTAAGTGTTGCGTATACATGAGTTTATTACCAGCTGTTAGAGCGAAGTGAACTATTTCGTACTTAGTAATTAGTCTAAGTATAATTAGGCGAGTGTGATCCTAGAACATGATATCTAATGTGGAAACATGCAGAATAACTTAAAACAGGATTTCTAAATGCACACCAAATTATGCACAGTTTCATAATAGGCAGGAGTGACAGTTTGTTTTAATGTTGTTTACCCTAAAATAGGATTTCTGAGTGCGTGGCATGGTTATAGCATGATGAGACAGGATTGCAGCTTATGTTAACATATGTATCCTAGGACAGGATTTCTAAACGAGTTTCAGAATAGGCAGAACCACATAGTGACAATTTATGTTAATGTTATTATCTGCCTTAGAGACATGCGTTCTAAGTGATGATGAGATGCTGGAAAACAGTATATATGAATCCTAGGGAACATGGCATCTAATGCATGGCATGCTTTGTGTGTGTTATTCCTAAACATGAATTCTATTGCACATATAGGAAAGTAAACCTAGGAGCATGGTTTCTACCCTTGTCTATACTACGGCATACATATTACCCTCCCCTTTTTCACTATCCAACCCCAGAGTTGTTTAAAAATAATTATTACAGACCATTGAGCATGAATTACATAATTGAAATAGAAAAATAAGAAGTTATCTATAGGTAGCCTGCAGTATAGGCCCAGATCCCCATGTCCTCGATGCCCAAACAACGTTTCTCATGATCTGGGTGTGTCAAAGTCCCCTAAGGACCTCAAGGGATTCCGGGCAGTTCTCACACCCAGACTTCATAACCACAGTAGAGTAAGTGCAATGTGGAAGGGCTAGCCTTAGTGTGTAAAAGTTCAGAGGGAGATCAGGGGTCCCAAAGCAATGCTCACACAAAGGGGGCAGAACTTAAAGGGTCTAAGAGTAGAGTGAGAGTGCTTGACATAGTTTTGACAAAGGTTGAGTAAGAAAACAGTTTTGAAAAAGAGACTTGATTGAAATGATTTTTATAACTAAATTTTTTACCACTAAAATAGTTTGAAAGAGCAGAAACACCAATCTCAGGACCAAAAGAGTTCAGCATCACACAAAGGACCAAGAGGAGTCAATCAACCACAAACATGGGTAATGGAATTTGAGGGACAAGTATAGAGCATGTGAGGGAAAGCATGTAGTAGGCAGAAGTATACATAGGTACACAATCAGAAGTTCCTAAGGGGTTCAGGGAATTGGGATACAACATAGTAACAATATCAAACAGCTTAAGGTAATACCAGTAAGGGCATGCCTTAACCAAAGCTAGTGTACAGACATAGGCATAGAGAGATTCACATAGAAGCAGGTTTCAAGTACATAAAGACATACTGATTATGGAAGTAAGCATAGATTAACATACTAGATGAAGTAGAGATTCTAATTACATGTTGAACAACAACATAGTAGGTAGAAGCATATCAGAAACACAATGAACTGAAGCAGCAATAGAAACATGTTGGTTTGAGAACTGGAATTTGAATTAGAACAAACCAGTGAAGGAGACAGTAACACAAAGTAGGAGATATGAGAGCACAATAGTTAGCCTTGGCTTGCAGCCGGCTAACTTAGAGCAATAACAAGTAGCACAGAAGAGAGAGCAGAGAGTAGAAAGTTTTAGTTGTGAAAGAGAGTTATTGAACCAGTATGTTCGTCTCATTCTTAATGAAAGAGTAGTGTATATATATAGTTTTAAAATAGGTAGCAAATAAGGTAGGAATCAAAATTAACCAGTAATTAAGGGATTGTGTATGAATTAGTATAAAATCAGCATAGACCTTAATTGAAGGAGTTATGTTCAAGCGGTAATATGTATATAACAAATAAGGAAAAATACCATATGTGATTGAGTATAACATATAAGGAAGTAATCTCAGCCTAGTACAAGTAATTGGTCTAGGTTCAGGAAATCTAATTAAGGAAATAACATAAGAATCCGTGTGACAACATAGTCGACCAAAAATAAGGCAAGAAAATAACTCAAAGGTCGAAAAATCAGTAAAGAAATCATCATAAGAGATCAGTGAGAGGTAGCAATCACAGGAAATCAACACCAATTAAGGAAAGTATTATGTGTTTAAGGAAGTGTTCAGAATCAGTAGAGAATATTGTGTAAAAGCAGTAGTGTACAAATCCCAATCATTCAAGGATTTAAAAATGTCAAAATAGTACTGATTTAAGCGGGATAAACACACATTAGGCAAGAAGAAGTAGAATCCAAGATCCCAGTAAGCATAGAAAAGTAAGAATCATATAGAATCGGGAATTCAAACTAGCACATAATACTGATTATCACAACATTATGAGAATGAGTGCAATGAACAAGTAATAGACAAAAATCAGAATCATAAAAGGACTAGTAAGGTGAATTTACACAAAGAATTAGGGATTCGTATAGAACACAATACGAATCGACAGAGTAATCATAATATAGGCAAAGAAGTGAATAGTTAGAAACCCTAATAAGCACATTAGGGCAAAAATCACAGAAAAATCAGGAACATACTCATGAGCAACAAATACACATACCAATCGAAAGGACAAATCAATAAGACAGACTCAGGACTATAGTACAGTGTTAAAACTAAGGTTTTAACATTATAAAAAGCAATATTAACAAAAACCATTTAAACATATGAGAGACTCACAGGATAACACTTAAACTTGAGGAAATCGTTTTTGAAGAAAGGTTTTAGAAACCCTAGTTGGAAGACAAAAAAACGTTTTAGGGAAAATGAAAAACTCTTGAAGAAAATATTAAAACAACTCGAATTATGTATAGATCTGTTACAGATCTAGAAATATCGAAAGTTGTAGAAGTTAGGGTTTCAATGAGAGAACCTAGAGAGGAGAGAAAACTCAAAGCTTTACCGGTTTCAACCGAAAAGTATAAGAATCTTACTCGGATGGCCATGGATGGACGGAAAACGGCATGAAAGGCCATAGGTGGGAGCTGAACCGCTCCAGGTTCTCTTAAGGGCATCAAAACAGTGTCAAGTCGGCGTGGGAAGAGAGACATGGGCTAGGAGTGGTGGGAGTTCATGATTTCAGACGAGGGAGATGGTTGGAGAAGATAGACAGAGTTCATCGGAGGGGAAGGTTCTAGAGAGAACCAGAGAGAGAGAGATAGAGAGAACCAGAGAGAGAGAGATAGAGAGACGGTGAGAGAGAATGAGACAGGGGAAAATGAATGAGAAGGGGGGTAGTCATTAGGGGTTAAATTAGTTAAGGGTTGATCTGGGCCGTTGATTTGAAATAATCAACGGCTAAGATTGAATGGGTGGATTGGGTCGGGTGTCTTTAAATACTGGGCCTAATTCTTTGGGCCAATTAATTGGGTTGGGGTACGGGTAGATTAGGCTGAAATTAGAATTAAGAGTGGCTATTTGTTAAATACACATTTAAAAATAGATAAATAATTAATAAAAATGCTTAATAACTATAAAAAATGAAATTGATGCCCAATAGATGAAATTAAAGTATTTAACTAGTATTAAAAATATAAATGACTGATTATTTGGTAAAGATAGTACAAAATATATAGTTAGGCTATAATTGCAAAGTTATTGCAATTATAGTCAAATAATGCCAATTTGGCTAATTTGTGAAATAATTAAATCCTAATAGGATGAAAATGATATATTAAGCCAAGAAATGTTTTAAAATTATTTTTAATGCAATTTATGATTAATTATTGGATATAAAAGTACTTGATAAATTAGGAATACATTGATAAAAATATGGGAAAAATTATGGAAAAATACCCATTGTTATAAAACTAATTTTGGAGATATATATGCAAATTAAAAAATAATTTGAGGAAAAACTGGGTATCAACATTCGGGACGGTTGGCAAATGGACTGTAGAAATCAGCGGGAATGACATTGAATATCGACCCCGAACAACTATTAAGTCTCAAAGTTTGGCAGATTTCATGGCTGACTTCACGCCAGCCCTAGTACCCGAGGTCGAAAGAGAGTTGTTGGTAAACTCGGGTACGTCCTCGGGAATCCAGACCCTCTTTATGGATGGTGCATCGAACGCAAAGGCGTCCGGACTTGGCATCGTACTAAAACCGCCCACAAGCAACGTGGTTAGACAATCTATTAAAACTGTGAAATTGACTAACAACGAGGCTAAATATGAGGCCATGATTGCAGGTCTCGAATTAGCCAAAGACTTGAGAGTGGAGGTGATGGAAACCAAATTCGACTTTCTCCTTGTGGTGAATCAGGTTAACGAAACCTTCGAAGTTAGAGAAGATCGAATGCAAAGATACCTAGATAAGTTGCAAGTAACTTTGCATCGATTTAAGGAATGGACTTTGCAGCACGTGCCTCGAGATCAAAATAGTGAGGCTGATGCCCTCACAAACTTGAGGTCATCGATCGAGGACGACGAACTCAATTTGGGGGCCATTGTCCAACTCATAAGGTCAGTAGTCGAAAAAGGCCACACCGAGATAAACTCCACAAGCTTGACCTGGGATTAGAGAAATAAATACATAGAGTATTTGAAGACCGGAAAACTTCCCTCAGATCCGAAAGAATCGAGGGCCCTACGCACAAAGGCAACCCAATTCACCTTGTCCGAAGATCGAACCTTGTTCATAAACATGTTCGATGGTCCACTAGCGATATATCTAGGATCAGGAGATACCAAGCATGTTTCTGAGGGAATTTCACGAGGGAACTTGAAGAAATCATTCTGGTGCCGAATCATTGGTTCAAAAGGTAATAAGAGCCGGCTATTACTGGATCGACATGAAAAAAGATGCGAAAACATTTGTTCAAAAATGTGACAAATGCCCAAGACATGCACCGATGATTCACCAACCCGGGGAACTACTCCATTTGATCTTGTCACCAAGGCCATTCATGAAGTGGGGAATAGACATGTTTGGACCTATTCCATGGGCACTAGGTAAAACTCAATTTATTTTATTTATGACTAACCATTTTTCTGAGTTGGGTTGAAGCATAGGCCTTCGAGAAGGTTAGGGAGAAGGAAGTCATCGACTTCATTTGGGACCACATCATATGTCGGTTCAGGATGCCATCCAAAATTGTGTGTGACAATGGGAAACAGTTCATCGGCAGTAAAGTAACAAAATTTCTCGAAGATCATAAGATCAAAAGAATTTTATCAACACCTTATCATCCCTAGCAGGAACGGGCAAGCCGAATCGACCAACAAAACCATCATCCAAAATCTTAAGAAGAGGCTAATCGACGCTAAAAGAAATTGGAAGGAAATTCTGCACGAAGTTCTTTGGGCATACCCCACAACCTCGAAATCCAGTACCGGGGCTACCCCATTCTCGTTGGTTTATGGCGCCGAAGCTCTAATACTGCTCGAAGTCGGTGAGCTAAGTATATGGTTCCGATATGCAACAAAGGAATCAAATGATGAGGCCATGAATACGAGCCTGGAACTATTGGATGAAAGACGTGAAGTCGCCCTCGTTCGATTGGCCGCCCAAAAACAACGGGTTGAGAGATACTATAATCGAAGAGACAATATTCGATATTTTAGTGTCAGGGACTTAGTGCTAAGGAAAGTCATCCTCAACACCCGAAATCCGAGCGAAGGGAAATTGGTTCTGAATTGGGAAGGACCGTACCAGATTCTTGAGGTTACCGGGAAAGGGTCCTACAAGTTCTTAACGATGGGAGAACAACTGCCGAGCAATTGGAGTTTATCTTACCTAAAACAGTATTACTGCTAAGGTACGACCACATTTCATTTCCTTTTTATTTCAGACTAACACTTGCAGGTGGTCAAAGAGAAACGATAATGGATTTTTCGCCAAACGACATGAAGTCTTTAGGTCTGAAAGTACGTGTTGCACTCTTTTTCCCTTAGACCGATTTTGTCCCAAATGGGTTTTTTGATGAGGTTTTAAACGAGGCAACAATGAATCGTGCTAACTTAGAATCAAGCCCGATTACGAATCGGCACCGAACATCAATTCAACAATATCTGAGGTTCCTTTGCAATCAACCTCAAACTCGAATATGCATTGTCTTTAAATATCAACTCTAGCGAGGAAACTACTTCATAAAGGAAGGGTCTCGATAGATAGGATTTATTGTAAGGGCCAAACGGCCAAAACGAACTGTGCCCACGTAGATTACTCGAGCCCTTACATAAAACATGTACGCATGTATGACTGTTTTGATCGAGAATAAAGATAAGTACTTTCCTTGCAATCATCTTATGCTTTAAATTTTTTCCTCTTTACATCCCTTAAAGAGTTTCGTACTTTCGAAAATAACGACCCCAAGGGCAATACACGGCCAAAATGCGAACGACCACTCCCTCACTCGGGGACAGTCGTCCAACTCAAACATCCCAAGTCATCGGGCCTCGGGGGAAAAAGACCTATTAGGAAACTCCCCGGTTCTAAAGGCCATGACCACTCTACTCGGGGGTTGTTATCTCGGGCAAGCCCGGGTAACTCGAGAAAACAAGCCCAATGGGAAGCTCCAGAACTAAAAGGCTACAACCAAGTTAACACGGCTCGGAGACGTCCGAAATCCATAACAAAAACTAGGCCTTCGAAAAAGAAAAAATTTCACAACTGGTTCTAAAGGCTACCCTCAGCAAACTATAATTTGAGTTACTTACTTTTGGAGAAAGTTCCCGGTAACAATGAACCCCCCAGATGCCTCAAAAACAAAATAATGTAAAGGTAGGGTTTGTCCGAACTTACACAACCTAAGTTATTTTATGCTAAGTCTTTACGACTTTTGTGAATACAAGTTTTAAAAAAGGGAAGAGAGCTTTATATATATAATAATTCTTTTTTACAAAGGCCAGAATGTCCTACAAAAATTTACTATGGTCAAAACGACCTTAAAAAGATGCAAAAGAAAGCGAAAAATGTAAAGGCCTAAGTGGCCTGGTCTTCATCGGAGGTAGTATCTCCATACTCGGGATCTTCCCCGTCTTCGGACTCGCTTAAGCTCTCAGAATCTTCCTTAAAAAAGGCCAGCTTCCGGGCCCTGGCTTCCTCTGCTTTAGCATTCTTGATTTCGGCCAGAATATTGAAGCCTTGAGCATGAACTCCCTTGAGGGCTTCTGTTCGAGCTTGCCATCTTGCATGATCCACCATGCTCTTGGCCTTCACCTGAATGGCCTCGACATCGACCTTGAACTGGGCCACTTTAGCATCGGCTTTGGTGTTGTCCACGACCACCTCAGATCTGGCCACTTCGAATTCATTGGCCAAGTTTGCCTTATCAGAAATAGCCAAGTCCAATGAGATTGAAGCTCTTTGATTTTCTTGACCTGCACCGAGGCCTTCTCTTTGCATCTTGGAGCTAGGTCTCGGCCGACTCCAGATGTGCTTGGACGGTTTCCTTTTTCGAGGCTAAGATGTCCATATTCTTCTTGAATTCTTCAGCCTCGGCTTGTATCGCATCTACCTGTGTCTTAAGATGCTCGATCTGTTCGAGCCTCTACCGGACCTGCAGGATCGGATCGTTAGTTACTATCTCCAATTCATCTTTAATATCGTGAAACACTTGAAATACCTGCTCGGCCATCTCGACATGCTCACTCTGAGCCGCTTGTAAATCGGCCCGAAGTTTCTCACTCATAAGCTTGTAAGTATCCCCCTTCTCGGGTAGGGCTCGGACCTCAACCTCGTGCTCCTCCCGGATTCGGAAGAAAGCCTCATGATGCAAAATCGAAGCATGCAAGCACAAAGAAAGATGTTAGAATTATTTACAACTTCAAGTTTAAAATAAATAATGAAGTGACCCTCGAACTTACCCAATTCAAAGCATATTGGGCCTCGTTAAATAGGCAAGGCGCCTCCACCGCATTCATCATGGCCTGGTCTTCCTCGGTCACCAAGCATCTAAGGTAGCTAGCAACCCCCACGGGGGCAGAGAAGACTCGGGCATCCTTTGGGACAAAAAAAGTTACCGACCGCCTGCGGTTTAACACTTGGGGTTGGGAATTGATGCACCAATTTTGGGCTCGATGAAGACCCAGTAACACCCGATGATGGTACCTTATTTGGAACAGGAAAGTCTCTAAGTCCGGCGACATCTTCCGAAGTGGTGGACTCAAATCTGTCCAAGAAGCCGTGGATATCAATCACCCCTTGAGGCCCTTCATAAGAAAGATCTTCTAACATACCGGCCTCACGAATCATGGCGTCCAAAATTTAAGGGGATCCAGGAATATCGATCACTCCAAACTCGTCCCTCGGGACATCTTCGGCATCTCAAGAAGCTTCGCCCCCGGTCTCTTTCTCGACCTTCTCGGGGACTTCATCCATTGCCTCTTCTACGGCCTCCACGGCTCAAGGTATCTCGGAGTCGCGTCTTACTAGGGCTACCCGCTCATATTTTTCTTCTTCCTCGGACTCGTCCCTCGACCGATTGAGTGAGCCCAATGAGAATTCTCAGGCCCCAGCTTTTTTGGGCTTATGCACCAATCGCTTCCTCGGCCTATTATTTTCGGAGTCGGGGAATCGGGGCTTTTCTTCCCCTTCTCTTTGACTGGTTTCAAAGCAGTAGGATCATCGTGTATATCATCATCAGCTGATGGAGGCCTCATCTCGACGTCCTTTGGTAAACCTGCAAGATAAAACTATAACGTATTAGGGACTGATGACAAAAAGAAATGATATCAGATGTATCAGGGAAAAACTCTTACCATGATTGCGGGCCTCCCATCGATCCTTCGATAAGTCCATCCAAGCCTGCTCGGAATACGGCCTCTATGACACAAGGCCCTCGACCCATTCCTTAAGTTCGGGAACTGCGTCCGGCATCCGGACTACAACTGCGACACCAAAAACATTAATGAAGAAAAAGATAAGAGGAAAAACAACGAGATTAAACCTCAAAGCGAAGTAGTACTTACGTTTCATGTTCCATTTCTCGGGAAATGGCATGTCTCCAGCAGGGATCATGTTCGAAGTCTTTACTCGAGCGAATCGGCCCATCCAACCTCGGTCCCGAGATTTGTCTATGCTAAAGAACAGGGCCCTGCTGGCCCTGTGGGCAAGCTTGACCAGCCCACCTCGATAAAGTCGGGGACTGTAAACATGCATAAGGTGGTCGAGGGTAAATGGACATCCCTCGATTTTGCTCACAAAAATTCAGAGGAGAATCACTATTCTCTAGAAAGAGGGGTGGATATGGCCAAGAGTCACATCATACCTCTTACAAAAGGCAATGGTGATAGGGTCTAAGGGACTCAACGTGAAGGGATAAGTGTAAACACTTAGAAAACCCTCCACATGGGTAGTGATCGATTCCTCGGGCGAATGAACCACCACATGCTTATTAACCCAGTTGTAGTCCTCTTTAACGTTGGTGAGGAGATCTTCGATGATTGTGCATATGTACCTCGAGACTAGCTCACATCGGCCCGGTACCGAGGAGGTCTTTTCAACCTTAAAATTGGTAACAGTAGGGCACCCTGCCGGAACAAATTCCTCAGAGTGAGGTTTCGCCGCAGCCCCACCACGGTGGGTCGTGATGAATAAGCAACCTCTTTTTGCGGTATGGTCTTAGAAGTTTTCGCCATTAAAGAACAGGAGAAAAGAGAATTAAGATGGTATGCAGTTTGATGAAAATTCAATAAATTTGGGTGCAAGAGTTGTAAAGCAAAGGGATTTTTGAAGAAAAAACAAGAATATGAGGAACGTTGAACGTAAAAGTTTGAATGAGGAAAAGATAGGGTACTTATAGCTTGCTGGTGGCGGTTCAGAACCGATAGTGGTCGACCAGCGACTGACAGGCATTTAATGCCTTGGTAGCTGGACCGACGAGACGTTTCGGTGTCCATAGTTGGGCTCGTCGCTTACATCATGGCCCATCGAGACGAGATTGGAAATTCATATCGTTTCTCGTCACCCTCTCTCCTTGAAACGAGGGGACTATCTGTATACGGTAAAACCTGGCCTACCCCTTGCGTGAACTAATCGAGACTGGAATGTGATAGATTAAGGTTCGACCTTGAACCCATACCAAACCAAGGTCCGAGGTTACACCGTCAAAGTTCGAGCCCCTGAGACCGAACAAAATCTAGATCGAGGGAAGTTTGCTGAGCCGGATAACAGAAAGACAAAATATACGCAATCGAGCGTGGATCACGGTGGAGATATCGACATGTAATAAGGATAGGCCGATTAATTAGCCAATCATCAGATTTCTTACTTCATTTAGAACTGTACTAAGAGTAGGACTCCCCTACTATATAAAAAGGGTATGATCATTTGTAAAAGACATCACATTTACGCAATACAAATCAATACATTGTCTTTTTCTAGCTTTCAATATCTTGTTACTTTATTCTTATATCAGTGAAACTTATCTTGGTTCAATGGTTATCGAACTCGAGGGCCAAAGTTATTTGACTCGTTTAGTTTGCATTTATTTCGTTTATAATCAGTTTCAATATTAATATATTTTTTCAATTTGTGCCAAGTTATATTACGTATCCTTAAAACTGCGTATAAATTCAATTGTTATCCGTTTTTAGGGTAAACAAGGTTACTTGTAAAAGTTTTTACTATCCTTTTGACATTAAACATTTTAGCTTTTTCATTAATGAGGGATATATCGTAACTTATTTGAGACTAATAGCCTGTTTGGCCAAGCTTTTTTTTGGGCCAAAAGTACTTTTTTTGGCCAAAAATTGAGGTGTTTGGCCAAGCTTTTGGAAGGAAAAAAGTGCTTTTGAGGAGAAGCATAAG
Source organism: Nicotiana undulata (assembly GCA_005239495.1). Classification (NCBI taxonomy): domain Eukaryota; kingdom Viridiplantae; phylum Streptophyta; class Magnoliopsida; order Solanales; family Solanaceae; genus Nicotiana; species Nicotiana undulata. The sequence goes on from ML280538.1 coordinate 89,402, forward strand.
CAGTTTTGGAGAAGCAGAAAAAAGTAGCTTCTCTCCAAAAGCACTTCTCTGAGAAGCGCTTTTGAGAAAAATACACTGAGAAGCAGTTTTCAAAAGCTTGGACAAACACTAATTACTGCTTAAAAGTGCTTTTCAAATTAATTAACCAAACACAAACTACTTCTCACCAAAAGCACTCTTTTAAAAAGTACTTTTGAGAAAAGCACTTCTCAAAATAAGCTGATTTTAGAAGCTTGGCCAAACGGGCTATAAGATACAACGAAAAGGAATCGATCAACCATTTCCTTCTAACAACTTGTTTGGATTGTCGTTACCCATTGTATTGTATCGTATTGTTACTTTAAATACGATATTTGTTTTGGTTGTTACTTAAATTTTATTGTATCGTATCGTTAAATCCCTCGTTACGTAACGACGAAATGTGCCACTTTATGTAACGACCGATTTGGTGTGGTCGCGTCGTTATCTTGTCTTTTTATCTCATCCTACCCTTCACTATTATTAAATAATTTTATTTTATCATTTACTCTACCTTTTTATATATTAAATTTATTTCGTATCATAATTTTTCTTTATAATATTGCAAAATTTATTCTTCATCTTGTTGGTGCATGATATCATGAAACAACGGCAAACGGTACAATCTATCCAAATATTGTATTCATCAAATGATACAGTACAATACAATACAATACGATACGATACATTATAAAACGATGTGAAACAACCATCCAAACAAGGGCTAAATTCACTCCATCAATACCAAAGAAATAGTTATAATAGAATTTAATCATTGAGGTAAGTACTATAGTACTCCCTATTTCATCAATACCAAAATATGTTTCCATTCTATGCTATGGCAAAATAAAACGCCAATAATTAGGTAATTATTTCATTGTTAGCGTATTTAATTCGTAAGAAATTATCCATCAAATTACCTGCTTTTTTTTTTAGTGGATTACAAAATAATTAACCTCTCACGTGTCGTTCTAAAATCTTTAAATTCCATACACCAGACCACGCACTATCTGGCGTAATATAGGTCAAAGGGAATCTTTCTTTCTCTTTTGTTTATTTAAGTGGAAATTGTTTATTTAAGAAGAAAGAGAATTCAGAATTGAAGGTTGATTAATTTAATCAAAAGTTCAAGCAAGCTTTGTGCCAGTTGAACTATGATTTTTAAACTAAAACAATTTATTGCTGTTATTATTATTTCTTGGACCAAGGAAGCTCTCATTTATAGTGATTATATATCAAGTTAATGTTTAGATGTCCCTGGCTATAGTGCTAGTGTTTTCTTCACATTTCTTATTTTTGAGATCCACGTTATTACTTAATGTTTTTTTTTTGTTATTTGTAATTCTTTGTTATAACTGTTGTGATTTTGCTTTATTAAGTCGAGAATCTTTCGAAAATAATATCTCTACCTTCACAATGTAAAAATAAGAACTGAACATTTCTATTCAACTACTCCTCGTTTTAATTTATTTAAACATATAAATAAGATTTTTGAATTTTAAAATTTAATTAAGTGGGCGTTTGGACATAAGAATTGTAAAATTTTAAAATATGGCGAAATTTAGAGTGGTGTTTGGACATGAATATAATTTTGAGTTATTTTTGAAGTTTTGTGAGTGATTTGAGTGAAAATTTTGAAAAACAACTTTTTGAAGTTTTTCAAAATTTTGAAATTTTTAAAAATGCATTTTCAAGTGAAAATTAATTTTTTTATTAACAAATACTTATTTCGAAAAGAAGTAAAATCTTTTAAAAAAAAAGGAAAAAAATCTTATGTCCAAACGGGCTCTAAAGATATGTATAACATGTCAAAAATGCTTTGAATGTTATGCTCAAATATGTCATGTCATTTTTCTAGAGAAATAAAATCTTATTATGAATAGAAGATTATAATTAAAAATTTATTAAATATAAAAATGTGATATTTGGACTAGACTAAAATGGAAGTGTTAATTTACATCAAATATTTAAGAGTAATTAAAAGGTACATTTATTGGGTAAAAAATTAAAAGCTAAATAGTTAATTTATTGTTTCTTTCTTGTTGTATATTCTGAGATCTCCCATCTCTGCCATTCTCTTTCTTAATAGATCCTGCAACGAAACCTGAAGACAGATACAGTATTTTAAAAAAAAAAAAAAATCTTTTTACAGAGAAGAAAACTTTCAATAAGAAGATCGCAAAGGAAAATACATTTAAAGCAATATTGACTCTTGTCCCTACTCCACCTTTCTTCTTCTGCTGCATTCTTAAAACTTAATTTTACTTAATTTCATCACCGCTTCTCATCTTTTACTTCATTCATATATTTCCCATTTTCCCATTTCTTGATTTTTCTCCAAAGTTTCAATCTTTTCCATATTGGGTCTTGAAAAGTTCAGATTTTTCCCTTTTTTCCATTTTGGGTCTTGAATCTTTTAGTCAATCTGGGTAGGAATTTCCCATTTCTTGGTTTTGCTCCAAAGTTCAAATCTTTTCTATATTGGGTCTTGAAAAGTTTCATTTTTTTTTTTTCATTTGGGTGTTGAAATCTGGGCCAAGAATATACTATTTTCCAATGTGGTTAAAGTTTTGATGCCATTGTGTATTATTATCACATGCATGGGAAGATTTGAGGGTTGTAATGATTTGAGAAATGGAGGTTAGATCTGAGAGTGAGGTACATATTAGAAGTGAAAAAGTACCATTACAACAAGGGCAAGTGATACAGAGAACAAGATTGAAAGTTTGGTTCATAAGGGTTTGTTCCAGCATTTTGATATGGACATGTTTGGTTCAGCTTATTGCTGTTTGGGAACTTTATCATCCACGTTTATTTTCTGGTTTTACTGGATATACTAAGCTCTCTCTTCATGTTGAAGAGACTTTGCCTTCTCCTTTGCCTCTTCTTCCAGCTAGTGAGTTTCTGTGTGCTTGAATCTTTATTAGTTATACTATGATTTTTCATTAGCCTTTAGTTTGTTAATTAATGGCATTGAAGTATGTGTCCGATTTGTTTCAGACTGAGGCGTAGTTGTTGTTGTTGTTGTTGAGTGTCTGATCTGTTTGCTGTATATTAAGTAGTAGTATAGCGGTGAGGATTCCCGCCTGTCCGTTATTAGTTAATGTCGTTGAAGTATGCCTTAGAACTTGTTTGGCATTGAGGTGTAGTTGATGTTATTTTTGTTGTAATGTCATTGAAGTGTGTGATGATCTGTATGATGTGTATTAAGTTGGTTGTGATTCTTTAGCTGATAACCGAACACCAATGAAAACAAATGATTCATATGGATGAATACCTACTAGTTGGGATTAAGACATAGTTGTTGTCGTAACGTTATTGAATTACGTGATCTATTTGCTGTGTATGAAGTTAGTTGTAATTCTTTAGCTAATTACTGAATACCAATGAAAGCAACGGATTCATATGGGCGAATGCCTACTAGTATCAGGTATGTGATCTGTTTGCTGTGTATTAAGTTAGTTGTAATTCTTTAGCTAATAACTAATTACCAATGAAACCAAATGATTCATAGAGACTTGTACATAATGTGAGATTTAGAGAAATTTTTGTTTTTGAGAACCCCTAACTTGCCGAAAAAATCAAAGGTTTAGTATTTAAATGAAGTCGACCTAAATAGAACGGAGTGGAAAAAGAGGATTTATTATACAATTGACTCCAACTAGTTTGAGGCTGGGGCGAGTTGACTGATTGATTCATTGACTGACATAGATTAAACAAAAAAGGAAAACAAAGGAGATGGACCTGAATGTGGTTTTCCTAGTGCGTGAGATCTGATGATTTGGAAATTCAACCTTAACAGATCTGTAATCTAGACAGAACTAACGATGAGATGGTATATTAATCAGTTTGTCTTCTCTATTTTAGTTTTGTCACTTTGGTGTCCAAATGCCAGCATAAAGTTTTTTAGTTAGAATTAGGTAGAGTTTAAATTTGCTTCCGAATATCTTCTTTTTATCCCAAATTGGTATCCGTTTAATGGTATTTCCCTCTGGTAATTGGTTTACTTTGCACGGGTGCATTTAGATTTCCGTATACTTGGTCCCATATTCTTGAAACTTGCTGCTGTAACCATTCTGAAAAATGGAACCATTATACTAAATATATTCGGAAAAGCTCATGAAGTCACCACATCTGAAATATCCAACCTTAAACTAATGTTCCTCGACTGACTCAGCAGAGATCCAATGAGTGACTTCGCGTCCCAGAATATATTTACCTTTTTCATTTAAAAGAATATATTCTGATAAGCTAATGAAGTCACTCATTGGATCTATGCTAAGCCAGTCGAGGAACAATCAATTGGATTAGTAGGAAGCAATTTCTAGAGAGAAAAACAAAAAAAAACATTGTGTTCCCTAGAAGGAAAGGCGAGAAAGGGACTGGATGAAAGACTTTCCTCTCTAATCCTCTCTCTAGTTTTCCTTATTACAACTCACTTTTTTTAAGACAGAATTTTCTTAATTCAAAATAGAGTGAGGAGTCTCAATCTTCTCATTTTCCCAGGGTTAGTCGTCTAGCATTAGTCGTAAAAGTATAAACACAAAATTTTCTGAAGTTTTTTGAGCAAATTAATGCTGCTAAACAAAATGTCTCAACAGTAAGGAAGCAATAAAGAAATGTCTCTACCCTAAGGAGCTAGACGTGAACACACTTTTAGGGATGATTAGTGCTGTTGTGCGTTAATTAAAGATTTATTTAATTATCTAAAAGAAATTTATATCTGCCGTTGTACTAACTGAACATGTAGTGACCAAAAGTACCATCACCCAGTCTTATTCGTGTAACATATTAATAGGAACTGTATCTTTCTTTGAGTTTCAATTTCCGCGTCTTCTAACATATACAAAACGTTGATTCATGATGTTATGCAGGAAATTATACAAATAATGGATTTCTTCAAGTGTCCTGCAATGGTGGCTTGAATCAAATGCGTGCAGCCGTTAGTATTTGTTCTTTCGCATTTCTTTATACATTAATATTCAATTCAAATGGCATGAAAGTTGATAACTCTGGAAACTGTATTCAAACTAAAGTAGGCTCCCATAATTTCAATTCATACTCCTAATCTGTAAATAATTCGCCATATTTTGAGTGTAGATCTGTGACATGGTGACTGTTGCACGGCTTCTGAATCTAACTTTGGTTGTCCCAGAGCTTGATAAAACATCTTTCTGGGCAGATCCTAGGTAATTCTGGTGTTATGTAGATGTATCTATTTGACCTATTGCTTCGTGTTTTATAACAGCTTGTAACATTTCTTGGCAGCAACTTTGATGATATTTTTGATGTGAGACATTTTATTGCTTCACTAAGAGATGAAGTTCGGATAATAAAGAGATTGCCAAAGAGGTTCAGCAGGAGATATGGATACCAACCACTAGTAATGCCTCCTGTTAGCTGGTCAAATGAAAAGTACTACTTGCAACAGGTTCATCTACTTGTTTATGCAATACATTTTTATTATATTTCATGATTGTCGATTGACCTCTACATAGTTGATTCTTCTTCATGATTATGGACATTGCCATTTGTCATCACTTAGAAGCTAAGTTTCTCCGACATGGCAGTTTAGGTGCCGCACCCGTGTCGACACGACACTAGTATGGGTGTGGGTATGGGATCAATACGGGATCTGGTCAAATAATTTTGGGTACTTTGACCACGACAGACAGAAAAGATCGAGACGAGATATCATTTGATTGCCGAAATCAGAACTAAAACTTGGGTAAATTTGAAGAAAATAGTATATCTTATCTAGGAAATCAATCTTTTACTTATCTACAACTTGAGAATAAAAAGGAAATCCACACTTTACAAGCTATACGTAAGTATTCCACAAAATTTCTCATAAATTAGAGAGATTTTTATTTTTTTTAATTATTTTAGTCGGATCCCCGCACCCGTATCCGTACTAGGATCCGTATCCCCGAATCTTAAAATTTACATCTTGAAAGATCCGACCTCTAGATCCGCACCCGTGTCCGAGCAACTTAGCTTAGAAGACTAGTGCTTAAATCATAAAGCATTGGTGCGATACATCTCAACTTGCAAAGTACCATTGTGTTTGCTGTATGTAATTTCATGTACTGCTTTTGATATTGGAATCAGTCTGTATACAATGATTCTAATACCTTGATAATTGAATATGTCATCTCTGTTGTTATTTATGCATCAGCTACATTTGTTTATCCTGTTCTAATGCATTCGGACTACACTATGCAGATTCTGCCTCTCTTCAGCAAGCATCAAGTGATACATTTCAACAAGACAGATACTAGACTTGCAAACAACGGGATGCCTCCTGAGCTTCAAAAACTCAGATGTAGGGTGAATTTTCAGGCACTGAAATTCACTCCAGAGATCGAGGCTTTGGGAGAAAAATTGGTACATATGCTTCAGGCGAGAGGACCATTTGTAGCATTGCATCTACGATATGAGATGGATATGTTGGCATTCTCTGGTTGCACCCATGGCTGCACTGAAGAGGAAGCTGAGGAGCTCAAACGGTTAAGGTGATCATCTAAGAACGGCTTTTGTATTTTAGTTTTATTTTCTTTTTCTTTAAAATCACATGGAAAGGAGTTGTCTAAGAAAACTTACAATCTCTCAGAATCCCTGCATTCTTAGCACGGATTCTTAGTAAAACCAAGTACTTAGTTAGGATTAAGGCCTAGTTGGTTGGTACACTTAACATTAAATCTGGTGATTTTCAAGTGTCGCTTTAGTTTGTTTAGATATTTGTATGTCAGCAGAAATTTGGGGAGAGCTCAAGCGTTTAGAGGGATCCCTAATTTATTGTAAAAGGCTAATTATTGAGTATTGGAATGAGAGGAACATTGAGGATTCTTATGTCCGATCCCAACCACGTCTGGATTGAGGCATAGTTGTTCTTGTTCTTTCAAGATCTCTTTGTGCAAAAAATATATAATTCTGACTAAATCGCTTATTCGAACCAGGCACAAAGAGGGAAAACATGGGTGGTATTTTACGATTTCCCTGTGCACAAACTTACATTAGTGATCAATAGCCAGATCAAATTTTGCTATATAAGGACCTGTCCAGTATCAAAGATTTGGTCCCAACTTTTCGGCTTACTTGCTTTTGGTGCTTGTTGATTGAGACGATGTTGCAGCAGTTATGTAACTCCATGTAATTTTTCAGCATATGGGCCTGACAGCTCAACTGCAGCTTGATGGTAGCAGTAGTGCTCATGAATTTGATGTTTAACATTGTTTAATGATTTAATGGTTTCACTTGGTTCTCCCACTCCGACCAATACAATTTTCTCTATTTCACCCTTTCGTCTTGACCAATGCGGAAACCTGTTGTCTATATAGTAAACTCCGTTCTGGTTCCCGTTGTTTCCGCAGGTATGCATTCCCATGGTGGAAGGAGAAAGAGATTATATCTGAGGAGAGGAGATCTCAGGGCTATTGTCCCCTCACCCCAGAGGAGGCAGCTTTGATTCTCCAAGCGTTGGGTTTTGAAAAAGACATACAAATATATATTGCATCTGGTGACATTTACGGAGGTGAAAGGAGGCTTGCTGCTTTGAGAGCTGCCTTCCCAAAGATTGTAAGTGATTAGTGCTCCTCTACTCTGATTGTGTCTTTTGCCGAGACATCTAAATTACCAATCTTAGCGCTGTTACTTAAAACATTTATCGATAACTTGCTGCCTGTAATAGGGAAAAGGAAGCTTAGCCAACATTTCTTATAATCTATTGCATGTGTTTTATTGTTCATTGACAGCGCAACATGCTTTGAGACATTTGAACTTGGAAATGTGGAATTTTTGCTATGTATTGGAAAATGTTCGATGTGTTCTACTGCCAGTTTTTATGGCTGAGGAGTTATGTTGCTAATCTTTACATCTAAAACTGGAAACTTTTAGCTGATTATTCTTTTATCTATCGGCATGGCATGTGATTGATATAAGCTATAATTTTATGCTCAAATATCAGGTGAAAAAGGAAATGCTGCTTGATCTTGGGGAGTTGTGGCAGTTCCAGAATCATTCATCTCAGATGGCAGCCCTCGATTTTATAGTGTCAACTGCTAGTAATGTATTTGTTCCTACTTATGACGGGAACATGGCTAAAGTTGTTGAAGGTCATCGTAGGTACATATTACCTACTGTGCTGTTAATGATTCTGTAACGATAACAACTATTATGTCAAAGGAATCCTGAATAGATCTGTCGCAGGTATCTTGGTTTTAGAAAAACCATTCGATTGGATCGCAAAAGACTTGTACAACTGTTAGATTTGCATCAGAACGGAACACTTATGTGGGATGAGTTTACAGCTGCAGTCCGGCAGTCACATGAAGGAAGAATGGGGCAGCCGACTCGTCGCAGAGTTATTGCAGACAAACCAAAAGAAGAAGATTATTTCTATGCAAATCCACAGGAGTGTCTGTGTGAGAGTGCAAGATGTGATGATTTGTTAGGCCCTGATAATTCAACTGAGGTCCAATGAAATATGCGATTCGGAGCATATCTTGCATGGATATTTAGTCCATGGTTATGTACAAGCATTTGTGAAGAAAACTAAGCGAAAGGCGTAACATTGTTGGTATACACACTCGAGATCTGTTAGCAAAAGGCCAGAATGCGGCCTTGGGTCATCGGGCATTTTGGAGAGGTGTTTTTCCGTAGATGGGTAGTTTATTACTGGGAGAAGCAAGAGAAAAAAAAAATGAAGAAACCAAATGTGTCATACTTGTCAAAAAGAAAAGAAAGTGTCATGTTAATGTGTTCATTCATTTTTGTTCATATGTATTTGCTCTCTTCAACAAGTTGAACTGTGCTGATTGTCACTTGATACCACAATTATTTACAGGAAGATAACCCTTGTTACAATTAAATTTGCTCTAATTTGTGGAGCAAACAGTGTAACAGTTTGAATATTTATCTAAATGTCATGCCCATAAAGGAAAGTTGAAACAAATTCTGAATTTGGTGGCCTCAATCAAAGGTTTCACTTGCTTAGACTAATCTTAAACACAATAAGACTAAAACCTTGAAATAATCTGATGACTGATGTTATCTTCTGAACTCTTCTCTCCTGATGAATTCTGATGCTCGAGGATTTCACAAAGACGATAATATGGAACCGCTCTTTCATTACTTACATCAGATAAAAGCAACCTCTCATGTCCAGGCTGTAATAACTCAACTAGACTGATCATACAGCAGGTGCACAAAGCATTCCGCATTCAATAGAAGTTTCCTTACTTTGGCTCCCAAAATATGATATCTCCTTGCTCTCCAACAAGGCCTAGATCTTTAAGCCTCCTTTCCCCGTAGTATTCTAATTCATCTAGTTCCAGTTCCCTTTCCCTAAAGATATCGTCGATTTGTTTCAATACCTTCTTCTCCCCTAATCTTATCCCAACTGCTATCTGAAGCCTTGTACTGAGGTTTCCTTCCTCCATCAGTTTCTCATCCTGCAATACACAGTGTTCAATGCCGGAAATAAGACAACATGTACTACATAGTGGAGAAATAAAGTGGTTTTATTCATAGCATTTAGTAGAATAGTTTGAGGTAGGTGACAATGAAACATGCATGACCAAGATATAGTTGGACAAGTTGCAACGCAATCAGTTCATAACAACACTTTGGAACCAATATTTCATATTATGTTATAATATATGTTCTTTATAACAACAATTTACTATAGCAACAAAAAAATTTCGAAACGGACGAGGATGTTATAAAGAGGTTTGATTGTACACAATTTTTTTTTTTACCTAGCTACACAATGCATATTTCCGACAAAGGGGTGTGTACGTGTGGCTCCATCACTGGATGCAGCGCAACTCAACTGATACTTCTACTGATGTAAATTTACCTCTTCAATTGTGGTGTGATAGCCAGAAAGTGCAGATTTGCATGCATCTCGTACGACTTTACATATGAGCTCCTCATATGTATATATATAAAAAAATGTACCTAGCTACACAGTGTATATTTCCGACAAAGGGGTGTGTACATGTGACTCTACACCGAATGCAATGCAACTCAACTGATACTTCTAATGATGTAAATGTACCTCTTCAATTGTGGTGTGATAGCCGGAAAGTGCAGATTTGCATGCATCTCGTACGACTTTACATATGAGCTCCTCATTTGCTCTGCTAACAGGCAAACCAAGATGACCCCAAACGGAATTTCTGAAAATTGATTCTAGTAGGAAAGCGTCAGTTCCGCCTAGGGCAACCAGCCTCAGATATGGAATCATAGTAGGAGGGAGAGATTGTCCAATCTTTATGTCAAAGTAAGCAGTTTCTCCTATGCCATTTGTCTCTGCTATATCCAGCTTGTCTTCATAGAACTCGTCAGACTCCGATATTTCTAATGTTAACGTAAATGCATCACGAGCTGAACTTGGTTCGATGAAGCCATAGTCAAGCGCCATATCAGCATTACTTTTGTTCAGGTCATATTGGATGAAAAGCTGTCAAATCACCACATCTGTATAAGTGAGCTGTAGCAATTAGATGAACCAACAACAACTGCTACATAACACATGCAATTATGAGGCAGGAAGTAATGAATATTATTTTTCACAATATGTTAGCTTTTCCTTGGCTCAACTGGTAAAGTTGCTGCCATATGACCGGGAGGTCACGGGTTTGAGCTGTGGAATCAATCTCCTGCAGAAATGCAGGTTAAGACTGCGTACAATAAACCCTTGTAGTCCGGCCCTTCCTTGGACCCCACACATAGCGCTAGCTATGTGCACCAGGCTGCTGTTACAATGTTAGCTTTTCGATGAACAACAAGCAGAATAACTTGTCCAGCTAGTTGATTTGTCTTGTGAGGAGTTTCTGAAGTTTGAAGAACTCCTTACCTGGTCTCCAGCTTTCAGTTTCAACGGACTTCGCAAAGAAAATAACAAATCCCACGAGAAAAGACCAGCTGGTCCCCTAACTTCATGGGCGTGATCTTCTGTAGTCACTCTGGCATTGTGGTTTGTCTGACAATTAAACCGATTATATTACATTATTCACCAATTGATGTATAGCCGAAAGTACGACGATATGCAATATCCAAAGAGAACTTTAACAAACAAAGAAATTCCGTTAACTGTCCTCGGTCTCAATTGATACTCGTTTGTAAGTAGTCATTCATCACTATCTAAGTGATTTTCATTTACCTAGAATCTTACCAGGTCAGCAAAGGGGACGAGAATAAGATTTTGATTCCGAAGACGGGAAAATGCCCTTGATCTGAGTATTCCAAATGCCCAGAAGAAATCATCCAAAGTTATAGGAAAAGGGAAAAGCTGCTTGTTGCGAAGTATGACTTCTTCTTCCACTTTTTGAAATTCATTTTGCACATAATCTTTCACACTCAGCGTCGTGCTTAACAGTTGAGTCCCTGCAAACCATAGCACGACAAACAATTTAATCAAAAGTACCGGGAACGAACCTTAATTATCATTTGGCCAAACAAGGAGAAACTTATTTCTTATCTAAGAGCCGTTTCATCTTCGCTTATAGACAATGGCATCCCATTCTACATATTGGTTATAGAATATAATCAAGAAAATCATGTAACTATCTTATATAAAGGCATACCGATTTCTTTAACGAAGTCATAAGAGATCACAATTTCATAGGTCACAGGAAAACCATCAACTAGCCTACAACATAATACAAGATTGCATCCAAAGATGCAAAGTGTAGACCAAGTTCAAGAGATAATGTAACCAAGTAATAACAACTCTTAATACTGCCAGAATTATTAGACAATAAAAATAATAAAACAATGAGTGTGAGCGTTGATGAAATGGTAGAGTTTCGCTTTGGTAGCAGAACAGTCACAGGTTTAAGGCACGAAAACAAACTCCTGTGTAAATGCAAGTGAAGACCACGAGTGCTTTGTCATGGAGTACGACCTTCAGTAATAAAAAAGAGTTTAAGTTTTACGCAATCAGGTCATTTATAACGTAATTATAGGTAAACCTCGACAATAAACATTACGTATTTAATAACTTGGTAAAAATGATAACTAACCAATCAACAATAACAATAACAACAAACTCACTGAATTCCCACGAGTAGGGCCTGGGGAGGGTAGTGCACACGCAGGCCTTACCCCTACTTTGAAGGGCAGAGAGGTTGTTTTCGATAGACAACACAAACAACAACAACAACAACCCAGTATAATCTCACAAGTGGGGTCTGGGGAGAGTAGTGTGTACGCAGACCTTACCTCTACCCTAGGGTAGAGAGGTTGTTTCCAATAGACCCTCGGCATCCTTCCCTCCAAGACCTCCCCAACTTGCTTTTGGGTGTGACTCGAACTCACAACCTCTTGGTTGGAAGTGGGGGTGCTTACCACCTTGTTTTCGATAGAGAGAAGATGAAAAGAACCAGTGGCAACAAGTAGTAACAACAGTAAGATATTAAGAAAATTGAAGAGAAAGATAGCAATCAACAGTATGTATCAAAAGAAATCTACGAATAAGAAGGATTAATTCTGTAACACAATGAACAAAAAACTCTGTAGTTTTACCTATAAGGCAATTATCGATAAACCTCGACAATAAATATTACATAATTAGTAACCTGGTAAAAATGATAACTAACATGCTATCACACGTTAAACTTAACTACACTGATAGCGTAAAAATTCGTTATATTGCCAGTGCATATAACTTAACTCTACAAAACAGTGAACACAAACATCTCCAATTTTCTTAGCAATAGCATTTTGTACAAGGAAACCAAATTACCTTGAATCTCAGAGAGCTCCTCTTCAGACCTGCACTGGAATAACATACAAAGCAACCTTCATCAGCAACATAACTTCCAAATACAATAGTGTTTATTATACAAAACAACAACAACTAACCCAGTGTAATCCCACAAGTGGGGTTTGAGGAGGGTAGTGTGTACGTAGACTTTACCCCTACCTTTAAGAAGGCAGAGAAGTTGTTTCCGGTAGACCCTCGACTCAGGAAAGATAAAAGGAAAGGGCAACAACAAGCAAACCAATAGGAAAACTGAAGCGAAAATATAAGACTTATACTAAGTAATGCAGTTAGAAATTTGAAATGAAAGCAACAACAAGTACTAATAGAAGTCTAAGAGTACGAAAATACACACAACTGTTAGAGCCCATTTGGACATAAAAATTTCACTTTTTTTTCCGAAAATTTTTCGTAATCAATGTTTGATCATAAAATTTTCAATTTTCGTTTGAAGGTGAATTTTGAATTTTTTCAAAAATTTTAAAAATTCCAAAAAGCTATTTTTTAAAATTTCACTCACAAAACTTCAAAAACAACCCATAATTATATTCATGTCCAAACATAACTCAAATTTTCAAGTACCATTTTCACTTGAAATTTTTTTTCACTTTTTTTTGGGAATTTTACATTTCTTGTGTCCAAACGCCCACTAAGTAATGCTGTGTTGCTCGGACTTTCCGAAAATGTCGAGATACTTGTTTGACCAAAAAGTGTTAAGCTTTTTGTAAACTAATTAAGTATTGTAATAATGGGCAAATCCTAGTTAAACGTAATAAATTCTAGATCTAAAACTAGAATACATCAGTGATATAGGACCGTGTTCAAGACTAATAAATATCAAGTATATGCTCAATGATTGTCAATGAATATGAGAATAATGACATTCAATAAATGTAAATAGAAGAAATTTATCACCCAAATATTGAATAAGGTAGATGATTCCTTCTTCTGACAGCAACGTGTGACAATAAAAACTATTAAGATGGACAAAGTGTTCTTGGATCTTGTGAGTGGAAAAGTAGAACAAACAATGAAATCAAACAGGAGCGACAAAACAAAGTTTTGTATATATATTCTTTGCTCTTATCAGAAAAGTGAAGATCCACTTTTTGTTCTTTATCTCTTACTATTTATAGGGAATATTCCTAGGAAACCCTAGAAAGTACAATCAAAAGGAGTATTCAGTAGAATATTTCTTTTCATAATTCTAAGATTTTCTTAGCCGTTGCTACTACTCTTTCTCTACTCGACCTCGGTCCTGATCTTCCGCTTGGCGACTCCTCGCTAATGGCCTTGCTCGACCTTGGCCATAACTCATCCATTTGCGTTCGCTGAGCCTAGCCGGATTTTGGCCCACACAGTTAGTCCCTCCGCTTACTGAGGTCCTCTTCTTGGTCGACCTCAGTGAGCGGACTTTATCTGCAGCCGTTCAGGAGAAATTATGGCATGATGGCCGAGCAGAAGTGATCATCGTCGAAATGGTGACATGTCATTCCAAGAGTCATGGTCGGCAAGGTAGGCATAGGATGACGTCACGGCCACGTGCGTCATCATGGCGCATCTTCCAAATGCACAACGTCGTTTCTCGAGCCTCTGCCGCTTCGGTTTTAGGGCCACTGACGGTTATTTGCGTCGATTCGGGCGCCACCGTTGTTTATAAATAGAGGGGGAGAAGTTTCTAAGTGAAACTTTCGCATTTCCTACTTCATCTCTGCATTTTGCCTCCTCTTCTTCTTCTTCATTAGTTCTTGCCTCCTATTTCTTCTTCTTCATCGGTTCTTGCCTCCGGTTTCTTCTTCTTCATCAGTTCTTGCCTCCGGTTTCTTCCATCGTCAACACCCTTTCTTTTCCAGCTTCATTGCATACATACTATCGGAAAATGACCAATCCGACTCTCAACTCCGAGATAGTCTCTGATGCTACCCCATTGTCGGTGGCTATGCCTCCTAGTGGCGGTGAACCCACGGTTGTGGAGGACGAAAGCTTTCCCACTGTGGACGAGGTTATTCCACGCAACCCAACTTCTAGGAACGACTTCTCAAAAGAGCCCGTTCCAGAGCCTGAGCTAGTATTGTCTGAGATGGGGTCGAAGCAAATCTCCGCCCTTAGATCCAAATACCATATCCCCGCTCATATCGATATCGTTCCGGCGGGGGACGACGTGATACAAGTCCACCAGTCCGGGTATTGTGCATTCTAAGCCTACTCGTTCTTGGTGGGCTACTCTCTTCCTCTTCCTCCATTAGCGGAAGAGTTCTGTCGTTTCTACGGCGTTTGCCCGGCGCAGCTTTCCCCCTACCTTTACAAAAATTTTCTTATGTTGGCGAAGTTTGTGGAGTTGGCCGACTGCGAGGTCTCTATCCGTCACCCAATGCACCTTTTCTCACCGAGCTTTTACAGGGGCACAATGATTCATCTTCGCCACCGCGAAACTAAAGGGCTGGTGGCGGGGATAGACGACAAGGCAAATCGCCGGTTCTGGTTCAGTTATTTCATCATTAGGACAGAGCACGTGGTGGCGAACCCAAGCGGGTTCCCTGAGCAGTGGAACTTCAATTATAAGTATCTTTTACCGTTTGAAGTGTGTTTGCTTACCCTTCTTCGTGTTTTTGACTCATTCGTTTTTTTTTGTAGCTGAGAGACGTCCACCTTCTCTGGTTGCCGACATCTGGGTAGCTCGCGTCCTGCCTCACACTGTGGGGATTCGTGATTAGGCGTCCTTCAATAAGATGTTCGGGCCCAAACCTTCGACCGGTAAGTATGATTTCGGCCTTGTAATCGTTTTGCCCTCGTTATAGCCTGTTGCTATTAGTTGTTGTTTATTGACACGGCTTCCTCTTTGTGTCAGGTCGACGGGCTTCCTAGAAGGCGAAGGCTCCCGTACTTGCGTTCCGTCAGGCGGTCGCTTCGGCTAGGATTCAGTTCGTACTGGCTGAATCTATAAGGAGTGATCGTCCTCAAACCTTGTCATTAGGTGAATCCGGCCCACAGGCGGCTGTTATGTCGGCGGAGGCCCCGGCCCGCCCGGTTATGCACATGATCGACGAGTCTTCTCCCGTCGAGGAGGAGACTGCTCCGTTGAAAAGGCGGAGGCTGGAGACTGGTAGGGTCACCAGGGCCGCTGCTGCGCCCGCGGGGCCGGTTGTATTGGACGGCGAGTCAGCGCATCCACTGGTCATCGAGGACGCTCCCGCTCCGGAGATCGCCGCGAAGGAGAGACCGTCAGAGGCAGAAGGGGCCACCACGGGGGAGGAACGTGCACGAACGACTGAGGTTGGCTAGTCGTCTGCGGACGAGAGAGATAAAACCGTCCTCATAGAAAATGATGGGTCAGGCTCCGACATCGACCCCGAGGAGGTGCGGGCCTTTGAATAGAGGTTCACCCGAGTAGAGATAAGGACTGAGGGGTCTAACCGGAACATTGTCATCCCCGTGGACTTGTATCACTCACACTACTATCAACCTATCCGATACGGGTGCCACAACTGTTTTGAAGAGTCCGCGCAACATAGAAGTATTGTAATAAAGCTAATGTTACAAACAAGGGACAAAAATTATTATTCAAAAGAAAAGAAAATTAAAGGCAGACCCACCAATATATAGTAGAATCAGTAGACATTGGAAGAACATCCATATAATATTTCCACTTGGAATCATCTCTCCACTTTTCTCTAAGCAAGAAAAGAGCAACAGAAATCCAAGGTTTCAATCCACTACACACATTCCCAATTTCAGATTCAGCAACTGCATCTGGATTAATCCAAAATCTTCTAGGAACTTCTAAAACAGTTTCACCTTTAGCTATATCTCTTTTAGCAACAAGTCCTAAGCCTTCTGGTACAATTCCTGGCTTTACCGGTGTCTTTGCTGTTACAACCCCTTCTTTACATAGCCACTGCCAAAATGTTTGTACTGGTTCTGGTATTTTTGGGTCAAGTTGTGTTAATTGAAGTGAATTTATCAAGATTGGTTTTTGGTAAGTGTAACAAGTTTGATATTGCTTTGTTCTTGATTTTGTGGTTTTGAGTGGACAGAGGAAAGAAGAAGAAGGTACTGAGAAAACTGAAGCCATTTTTGTTTTGTAGCTTTGTTTGCCTCTGGTTCGGTTTGGTTCCAGTGAGTGTTTGTTAAAGACAGTGGCTTTACAGTTGCTAGATTTCCAGATGAGGTTGTTATACAGTTTTCACACCACCTTTTTTTCTTTTTTCATTTAATTGTATTTTGAGTTGCCAATTTGCGGTAATTAAGTCAAAAATGGTGACATTATTTTCCTTAACCAACTAATAGTCTGTTTGGCTATTTAAAAAGTAATCTTTTTTTCTTATTTTTAAAAAGTAATTTCAAGTACTTTTGGCGAGAAGTAATTTGTATTTGGCTCATTATAACGAAAAATACTTTTGAGCAACAATTAATGTTTAGCCAAGCTTTTAAAAATACTTCTAAGTATATTATATCTTAAATAATTCTCAAAAAAGTACTTTTGGGAGAAGCTTTGTTTTTTCCAGCTTCTCTAAAGCAGCTTCTGCTTCTACTCAAAAATATTTTTGTGCTTCTAAAAACTTGCTCAAACACCTTAACTTCGGAAAAAAAAACTTATGGCAAAAAAAAAAAAAAAAAAAAAAAAAAAAAAAAAAAAAAAAAGAAGAAGAAACACTTTGCCCAAAAAAAGCTTGACCAATCAGGCTATAAGCAAAGAGCATTTTTCTTTAATTTTTCATACATTATTTTCATTAAACAATATTAATATGAGTGTTAAATTTTATACATTAACAATATATATTTTTTACATTATCAAGTCATATAAAGTATTGTTACAAGTATTTGTCCATTATAAGAAGAATTGGTAACCTGAAATATAAGAGAAACAAATAACTATAATATGTTAAATTATACTGATTGTTACACTATTTACTATAAATAAGTTAAACTCCAAAAATAAATATTTCATCTCCCTTTCTGAGGATTTTACCTTTTGAATACATTGCCACCATAAAAGCACTTCTTCATTTATTTGTTTTTTCAATAATGTGCCTGATTATGGAATTAAGGACAACATTTGTGTCGATACCTTCTTAATGTTCAAAACATTTTCAGTTTATCTTGGGACGGTGCTTAATGGTTGTTTGTTGCAGTTTTTTTATGAGAATCTTTAGAGTATCAAAATTCAGTACCTGTTTGAGCACAAGTAATACAAAAACGAAAGGCAGCGTGAATTGCAAATTCAGATTTGTTGATTCAAAATCATTTGATTGAAATCCTTGGACCTACATTCCTTCTGGAATTCAAATTTATTTTGTCTCAAGTTTTCATTACAAACGGAAGAACTTCAGGACCCGTTTGGCCATACATTTTGCCAAAATAAACTTGGATTTTATTTGACAAACACATGTTTGGCCATAAATTTTGCCTATATTTTGGCAAAATAACAAATCTCAAATCTCTGGTTTTGGGCCAAATCTCTCATTACACATGTATTTCTAAAATAAATTTGGGAAATATGTTTTGAAAACGCATGTCCAAACACATTTTCATCTTCGTGTCAAACTTCATCCAAAACAAATTTTTCAAAATAAATTTGAGAATATATGGTCAAACGCTAGCTCAGACTAATTTGTCTGAAGTTTGCACTATGAACTGAAATTTGCCTGAATGCTTTTACAATCTAGGCCAAATTTCATGCGAAAATATCTGAAGTTTTGCATTGATAAGGCCACACTTCAGGCAAAAAATTTTAAAGTTCAAACTTCAACATAAATATTTGTTACCTCAGACCTGTAGGTCCGAAGTTATCTAAAAAAGTGGGTAGACTTGTAATTTTTTTTTGTGCAAAGTGAGTATAAGTTCAATGGTGACCCAAAAACTGGATAAAACACCTTTAATTCTAGAACGATAAATACTTATCCACACCAGATAGGCAAGATGTAAAGGATAAAAACTACCAATACATGAATAAATGTAAGATTCCAGCAACACTAAATTAGCTGCAAGAAATCATGAATTAACTAGACAAGACAGAATTTTGTTGCAACAAAGCACAGGAAGAAAGAGAAAGAAGTCATCAGAATCAAATGTTCAACCACCACAGCAAAATTTCCTTGAGTTAATCATCCAGCAACAATCTGTCAACTAATGTTACCAAGGAACGATTATCCACATATTCCAGTTAAGTTGTTAAGGTCATATAGGATTGCCTCAGGGCACAAGAGAAGCTTAAATTTCACTCTTTTAACAGTTGGTGTTGCACTGCCAGATTTCCTATATAGGATTAGCAACAGCACACAAGAAATCTCAGGACCTTCTGTAACAGTTTGAATATTAATCTAAATGTCATGCCCAAAAAGGGAAGTTGAAACAAATTCTGATAATGGTGGCCTCAATCAAAGGTTTCACTTGCTTAGACTAATCTTAAACACGATAAGACTAAAACCTTGAAATAATCTGATGACTGATGTTATCTTCTGAACTCTTCTCTCCTGATGAATTCTGATGCTCGAGGATTTCACAAAGACTGATAATATAGAACCGCTCTTTCATTATTTACATCAGATAAAAGCAACCTCTCATGTCCAAGCTGTAATAACTCAACTAGACTGATCATAAGATCAGAAGGTGCACAAAGCATCCCGCATTCAGTAGAAGTTTCCTTACTTTGGCTCCCAAAATATGATATCTCCTTGCTCTCCAACAAGGCCAAGATCTTTAAGCCTCCTTTCCCCGTAGTATTCTAATTCATCTAGTTCCAGTTCCCTTTCCCTAAAGATATCGTCGATTTGTTTCAATACCTTCTTCTCCCCTAATCTTATCCCAACTGCTATCTGAAGCCTTGTACTGAGGTTTCCTTCCTCCATCAGTTTCTCATCCTGCAATACAGTGTTCAATGCCAGAAATAAGACCACATGTACTATATGTTGGGATCGAAATAACATGGTGCATGCGGAAACTAACAATATAAAGCTTGGTGGACGATAAATCATGACGACAAAAGAAAAATATACTAAACTAAGCATAATAGTTTATAATGGTTTGGTCAATTGATCTACATATCACAAAACTAATATAAAAGAAGAAAAACTCCCGAGAGAAAAATCTCCCCCTAAACAGAACTCTTTAATGACTACATTGTGGATATTTTTTTGTTGTGCTCTTGTGATAAGTAGAGATCCTTAATTTATAGATGCGCAAAACTTGTCTTCCAAGAAAAGGATAAGACATATTAAAGAGATTTAATCCTTTTAAGAGTCTTGTTCCATTACTTCAAGAAAGAGAGTCCTAATAGATTAGAAATACATGGCGAAATCCTAACACTATATAGTGGAGAAATAAAGTGGTTTATTCATAGCTTTAGTAGAATATATAGTTTGAGGTAGGTGACAATGAAACATGCATGATCAAGATACAGTAGGACAAGTTGCAACGCAATCAGTGGCGAAGCCAGGATTTTCACTAAAAGGGGCCAAAATATAAATAAGTAAACCCTTGCCAATGAGTGTCAATATGTAGTATATATACAGTCAAAACTCTCTATAACAACCCATCCTTTATAACAACACTTCATTAGACGGCCAAGTTTTCTTTGTAACCAACTTTTCATATTATGTTATAATATATGTTCTCTATAACAACACTTTACTATAGCAGCAAAAAAACTTCGAAATTGACGAGGTTGTTATAGAGGGGTTTGTCTGTACACAGAAAAAATATTTACCTAGCTACACAATGCATATTTCCGACAAAGGGGTGTGTACGTGTGGCTCCACCACTGGATGAAATGCAACCTAAGTTGCTCCGACATGGCAGTTTAGGTACCGTACCCGTGTCGACACGACACTAGTATAGGTGTGGGTATGGGATCCGTACCGGATCTGGCCAAACAATTTTGGGTGCTTTGACCATCGCGGACGAAAAAATTCGAGTCGAGATAAAACTTGATTCCCGAAATCAAAACCAAAGCTAGGGTAAATTTGAAGAAAATAGCATATTTTATTTGGGAAATCAATCTTTTACTTATTTACAACTAGAAAATAAAAAAGAAATCCACACTTTACATGCTATCCGTAAGTATTCCACAAAATTTCTCATAATTTAGAGATATTTTTGTATTTTTGAATTACTTTTAGCCGGATCCCCGCACCCGTATCCGTACTAGGATCCATATCCCCGAATCTTAGAATTTACATCTCAAAGGATCAGGACCTCTAGATCCGCACCCGTGTCGGATACCCGCACCCGTGTCTGAGCAACTTAGAATGCAACTCAACTGATACTTCTATTGATGTAAATTTACCTCTTCAATTGTGGTGTGATAGCCAGAAAGTGCAGATTTGCATGCATTTCGTACGACTTTACATATGAGCTCTTCATATGTATATATATAAAAACATTTACCTAGCTACACAGTGTATATTTCCGACAAAGGGGTGTGTACATGTGACTCTACCACTGAATGCAATGCAACTCAACTGATAATTCTAATGATGTAAATTTACCTCTTCAATTGTGGTATGATAGCCAGAAAGTGCAGATTTGCATGCATCTCGTACGACTTTACATATGAGCTCCTCATTTGCTCTGCTGACAGGCAAACCAAGATGACCCCAAACGGAATTTCTGAAAATTGATTCTAATAGGAAAGCGTCAGTTCCGCCTAGGGCAACCAGCCTCAGATATGGAATCATAGTAGGAGGGAGAGATTGTCCACTCTTTATGTCAAAGTAAGCAGTTTCTCCTATGCCATTTGTCTCTGCTATATCCAGCTTGTCTTCATAGAACTCGTCAGACTCCGATATTTCTAATGTTAACGTAAATGCATCACGAGCTGAACTTGGTTCGATGAAGCCATAGCCAAGCGCCATATCAGCATTACTTTTGTTCACGTCATATTGGATGTAAAGCTGTCAAATCATCACATCTATATAAGTGAGCTGTAGCAATTAGATGAACCAACAACAACTGCTACATAACACATGCAATTACGAGGCAGGAAGTAATGAATATTATTTTTCACAATATGTTAGCTTTTTCTTGGCGCAACTGGTAAAGTTGCTGCCATATGACCAGAAGGTCAGGGGTTTGAGCTATGGAAACAGCCTCATGAAGAAATGCAGGTAAGGTTGCGTACAATAGACCCTTGTGGTCCGGCCTTTCCCTACCCCGCGCATAGCGGGAGCTTAGTGCACCGAGTTGCTGTTACAATGTTAGCTTTTCGATGAACAACAAGCAGATTAACTTGTCCTGCTAGTTGATTTGTCAAGTGAAGAGATTATTTGAATTTTGAAGAGCTCCTTACCTGATCTCCAGCTTTCAGTTCCAATGGACTTCGTATAGAAAATAACAAATCCCACGAGAACAGACCGGCTGGTCCCCCAACTTCATGCGCGTGATCTTCTGTTGTCACTCTGGCATTGTGGTTTATCTGACAATTAAACCATTTATATAACATTATTCACCAATTGATTTACAGCCAAAAGTATGATGACATGCAATATCCAAAGATAACTTTAACAAACAGAGAAATTCTGTTAACTGTCCTCGGTCTCAATTGATACTCGTTTGTAAGAAGTCATTCATCACTATCTAAGTGATTTTCATTTATCTAGAATCTTACCAGGTCAGCAAAGGGGACGAGCATAAGATTTTGATTCCGAAGACGGGAAAATGCCCTTGATCTGAGTATTGCAAATGCCCAGAAGAAATCATCCAAAGTTATAGGAAAAGGGAAAAGCTGCTTGTTACGAAGTATGACTTCTTCTTCCACTTTTTGAAATTCATTTTGCACATAATCTTTCACACTCAGCGTCGTGCTTAACAGTTGAGTCCCTGCAACCATAGAACGATAAAAAATTAATTTCTCATCTAAGATCCTTTGATTTTCATCTTCGTTTAGAGACAATGCCATCGCATTCTACATATTGATGGTGGAGTATAATAAAGACAATCATGTAACTATCCTATATAAAGGCATATTGATTTCTCAAACGAAGTCATTATAAGGGATCATAATTTCATATGTCGCAGGCAAACCATCAACTAGCCTACAACACAAAAGATTGCACCCAAAGTTGCAAAGCACAAACCAATTTCAAGGGATTATGTAATCAAATAATAACTCTCAACAACAACAACCCAATAAAATCCCACTAGTGGGGTATGGAGAGGGTAGTGTGTACGTAGACCTTATCCCTACCCCGAAAGGGTAGTGAGGCTATTTCCGAAAGACCCTCGGCACAAGAGAACAAAAAGACAAAAGGAGACAATATCACCACAGAAATCATAAGAAAAATAGGAACAACATGAAATCCAGAACAAAGATGCAAAGCAAAAGCGATAGCTAGTAAATAAGTCCGGTACTGAAAAGCGAAATAGTAAGACACGACATTGCCACTAGCTAATTTAGACAAAAACCCTACCATACTAGACTCACAACGGTATGAAATAAGGCAAAACTCAACTACCTCCTAAGCTACAACCCTAATACTCGACCACCACATCTTCCTATCAAGTGTCATGTCCTCGGAAATCTGAAGTCTCGCCATGTCCTGCCTGATCACCTCTCTCAATACTTCTTCGGCCGCCCTCTACCTCTTCTCGTGCCCTCCACAACCAGCCGCTCACACGTCCTTACCGGGGCATCTGGGCTCCTCCTCTGTACATGCCCGAACCATCTGAGCTTCGCTTCCCGCATCTTATCATCAAGAGTTTAAGTTCTATGCACTAATAGTGCAAAATATAATTTACATAATCAGGTCATTTATAAGGCAATTATAGGTAAATCTCGACAATAAACATGACATAATCAGTAATCTAGTAAAAATGATAACTAACATGCGATCACACGTTATACTTAACTACACTGATAGAGTAAAAATTCGTTATATTGTCGGTGCATATAACTTAACTCTACAAACAGCGAACACAAACATCTCCAATTTTCCTATTAATAGCATTTTGTACGAGGAAATCAAATTACCTTGAATCTCAGAGAGCTCCTCCTCAGACCTGCACTGGAATAACATACAAAGCAACCTTCATCAGCAACATAACTTCCAAATAAAATAACAACAATAACAAACCCAATGTGATTTCACAAGCGGGGTCTGGGAAGGGTAGTTACGCATACCTTACCCCTACCTTTAAGAAGGCAGAGATGTTGTTTCGAGTAGACCCTCGGCTCATAATAAAGGGCAACAACAAGCAAACCAATTGGAAAACCGAAGCGAAAATACAAGACTAACACTAAGTAATGCTATCAGAAAATCGAAGCAATAACAAGTAATATCAGAAGTCAGTGAATACGAAAAAACACGACTAGAGGTGGCAAAATGGTTAAAACAAACAGTTATCCACCCATATTATCCGTCAAAAAATAGGTTGGATAATGAACCATTTAAAAACAGGTCGAATATGGATAAAGAACCATATTATCCACTTAGAAAATGATTAATCAAATGGATAACCGATGGATAACTAATGTGTTTAACGTTTACATTTGTAAAACCTTAAATTGAAATTACTCACGTTTGGAAGACAAAGAATTCTCTCATAAGTGATCATATTTAAGAAGCCAGGGATAATATGGATATCCATATTATCCGCTAGATAAACTCGTTTTTATCCGTCCTAAATGCGGGTTGAGTCGGATAATTTATCCGTTTTTAAAATTATTCATTTTGACCCGCTCATATCCGACCCGGCCTGCCCGTTTGCCACCCCTGTACACGACCACTAACGCTGAGTAATGTACTAAAGCTACAGTTACAAACAAGGGACAAAAATTATTATACAAAAAAAAAAGAAAAAATTAAGGGCAAACCCACCAATATATAGTAGAATCAGTCGACATTGGAAGAACATCCAAATAATATTTCCACTTGGAATCATCTCTCCACTTTTCTCTAAGCAAAAAAAGAGCAACAGAAATCCAAGGTTTCAATCCACTACACACATTCCCAATTTCAGATTTTGCAACTGCATCTGGATTAATCCAGAATCTTCTAGGAACTTGTAAAACAGTTTCACCTATAGCTATATCTCTCTGAGCAACAAGTCCTAAACCTTCGGGTACAATTCCTGGCTTTACCGGTGTCTTTGCTGTTACAACCCCTTCTTTACATAGCCACTGCCAAAATGTTTGTACTGGTTCTGGTATTTTTGGGTCAAGTTGTGTTAATTGAAGTGAATTTATCAAGATTGGTTTTTGGTAAGTGTAACAAGTTTGATATTGCTTTGTTCTTGATTTTGTGGTTTTGAGTGGACAGAGGAAAGAAGAAGAAGGTACTGAGAAAACTGAAGCCATTTTTGTTTTGTAGCTTTGTTTGCCTCTGGTTCGGTTTGGTTCCAGTGAGTGTTTGTTAAAGACAGTGGCTTTACAGTTGCTAGATTTCCAGATGAGGTTGTTATACAGTTTTCACACCACCTTTTTTTCTTTTTTCATTTAATTGTATTTTGAGTTGCCAATTTGCGGTAATTAAGTCAAACTAGGTGAAATCAGCTTATTTTTAAAAGTACTTTTGAAATATTATTTTTGGAAAGAATTAATTTGTATTTGGCTACAACAATAATAACGATCTAGTAAAATCTCACAAATTGGGGTGTAGGGAGAGAGTGTGTACGCACACCTTAACCCTACCCGATAGGACAGAGAGACTGTTTCCGATATACTTTTAACTCAGGAAGATGGATAATTTGAATTTGACTAATCAATTTGAAAATTATTTCTAGACAACAATTAGTGTCTAGCCAAGTTTTAAAAAAAGTTGCTTCTAACTTTATATTTTTTAAAAGGTAATTTTCGAAAAGTACTTCTGTGTAGAAACTAGTTTTTCAGCTTCACAAAAACAACTTTTACTTCTATTCAAAATTACTTTTTTTCCTTCTAAAAACTTGGCCAGTTTATCGTAACTTTAAAAAAAATACTTTCGGCAAAATAATAAAAATAATTTGGCCAATCAGGCTACAAGCAAGGAACATTTTCTATTTTTTTTTCCATCCATTTCTTTCATTAAACAATATTAGTATGATTTTAATTTTATTACATTAACAATACATGATTTTTTTATATTGTCAAGTAATCTAAAATATGATGGTAGTGTGTACGCAAACATTACCCTTACCCTAGAGCAGAGAGGGTGTTTCCAATAGAAACTCGGCATCCTTCCCTCCAAGAACTCCCTACCTTGCTCTTGAGTTGTTTCAAACTCACAACCTCTTGGTTGGAAGTGGAGGGTGCTTACCATCATAGCAACCCACCTTCTCAAATCATTACACTATTTACTGTAAATAAGCTAAAACCCTAATAATAAATGCATCATCTCCCTCTGGATTTTTACCTTTTGAAAATGTGCCTGATTAGGGAGTTTAAGAATTTTCTACCGATATAACCAACGATAAGGAAAAAATAATAATGTAATTCGAATTAAGGACAACATTTGTATCGATACTTTCTGAATGTTCCAAACATTTCAATTTAGCTTTTGATGGTGCTTAGTTGTCAACATATAGAAGTTTAGAAACAGAATATGACATCCAATTTTTGACAAGTTTATCTTTTAACATTGGTTCAAAAGTAAAAGAAGTAAATACTAATCCAATAGCAGATTATGAAGAAAGAATTAAATCTTCAAAACAGGTTGTATCCCACATCGTTAGTTTTACAGCATATTTATCACTTTATATTTGATTGAGAAGAGAAACAACATCGCCGAGCTCAGTAACGTGGGCTTGTAACTCAAGTGGGGGCATTAATGTGGTGGAATATTGGGCCTGCTCAGATGGCAGGGTTTGGGTGGCTAATTTCTGGCCTGCCCTATCCAAGCTCAGAGTTGGGTCATGTGGCTCAGACGAAGGTATGGGCTACTTGGCTCCTAAAGTGGGGCGGACTGCGTGAGGCTGGTTTCACAGAGCAACGAAAAGCTCCCGCTCTGTGCAGTGGAAGGATAATGGGCCAGTGTCATCGAAGCCCAATAAATGCCTGATGGGTTGCTCTAATTAAACCACCACTTTTTTGAAAGGAAAAATTATAAAAGGCTATAAATATGTAAAGTTTAAAAGTGTAGTTGTTCAATTTTGTTACACTCCGAAGTATATCATTAATCAGTAGAACTATTTCGTCAAAATATTTAATCTGTACCCAATCTTGAAGAACTACAGACTAAATATTTAATAAACTTGCAATTTTTTGTGCAAAGTGGCATAAGTTACCCAAAAACTGAGTATAAATACAAATGCCCCATTAATCAGGGAACTCAAGTACTCAACTCCAAAATAGTTCGCTTACACCTACATTTTGTGATCCTTTTTGTACTTTAGGTGACAATATTCTGGCATTTATGAGAGTTCAATTTGTTTTATATATCTGATGCTAGTTTATCATTAAGGTTCTACCACCCTTTACCCTGTTAAAAACACCTTTAATTCTAGAACGATAAATACTTATCCGCACCGGATAGGCAAGATGCAATACATGAATAAACGTAAGAATCCAGAAACACTAAAGGCGTCGTTTTGTATGAGATGTAAGAAAATATAAAGGTGGTATAAAAATTTAATACCACCTTAATACCCTATTTGGTTAGCAAACCCGGTATAAGTTATTCTGGTGGTAATTTTAACACTGGGATAACTTATAGAAGGTGGGGTAATTAGCACCGATATAACTTATATCTTCTTCTTAGAAATTATGCAATTGTCATTCTTAATACAACATACCAAAATGAATAAACAACAATCCCAGCATAACTTATACCAGTATAAATCATATTCAAACCAAACGACCCCTAAGGAGTCGTTCAGTATGAGGTATAAGAAGGTATAGTGTTGGCATAAAAATTTAATACCACCTTAATACTTCGTTTGGTTAGCAAACCAGGTATAAGTTATCCAGGATTAAAATTAACACCGGGATAACTTATACTTATAGAGGGTGGGGTAATTAACACCGGTATAACTTATACATTCTTCTTACAAATTATGCAATTGTCATATTTAATACAACATGCCAAACAAAGGATAAAAAACAATCCCAGCATAACTTATACCAGTATAACTTATCCCGGCATAAGCCGTATTCAAACCAAACGACCCCTAAATTAGCTGCAAGAAATCATGAATTAACTAGACAAGACAGAATTTTGTTGCAACAAAGCACATGAAGAAAGAGAAAGAAGCCATCAGAATCAAATGTTCAACCGCCACAGCAAAATTTCACATTTCACCCTTTTAAACTCCTTGAGTTAATCATCTAGCAAAAATCTGTCAACTAATGTTACCAAGGAACGATTGTCCACATATTCCAGTAAAGTTGTTAAGATCATATAGGATTGCCTCAGAGCACAAGAGAAGCTTAAATTTCACTCTTTTAACAGTTGGTGTTGCACTGCCAGATTTTTCTATACAGGATTAGCAACAACACACAAGAAATCTCAGGACCTTCTGTAAGTCATCAGCCTAAAATCATAACTGCCTCGAATTGAAAAACAATGATATGCCGTGGAAACTAGTAAACATGTAGAATGGGAATCGTACCACATGACTATTAGGACAAGTAAATCAGCATAACTAAGAGAGGAAGTGTTGCTTATGACATAAGCACCATCTTTGATGCTCCATAACAGCGCTGCTTCAACTGTTATGCTTTCAACCCGTGCTTAAAGTATCAACTATTATGGTTTCCTTTTGCCCTTCCCTACGCTAAAAAGGATAAATAACAAGTGAAACGGACCATATTCTAGCTTCTATCATGTCACAAAACCAGATTGGAACACTTACGCAAACTGCATGTACACAAATGAAAGGGACAACTTGATGAATGACATGACGTACATGACACTAGGAAGTATGCAGCCATTGGAGTATTTCAGTATACAGATGATCTTTAACGAATTACCATTTGTATGGAAATAATCTCTTTAGATATTTGGAGCACAACAGAAGCAACTTTGAAATGAATGAAAGCATGAGACAAACAAACAGCATTACATCATTTTAGCTATCATGAAGCAGCCTACCTTCTACGAATTTTATTTGACTTGAGGAAAGGACCATTTCTATGTTTATTTATTCATATAGAATCCAACCTACACGAATCACACCGCTAGAAGAGCTAGCCACAGAATAAGGAGATTCAATCAATAAGTAAGAACTTCGCTATAATGAGCTAAATAGACTGAAAAATCTCAAGAAGAGTCATATATGAAGACCACTAATATAAGCCCCAGGATATCCTTGAATCTAGATGTCAAACTTGGCTTCGACTGAATCACATTTTCTAGATTTGCTTTCCACACCTTCTGGAGCACACTGCTGAATACAGGAGTAATGTTCAGCAGCCATAAAATATAACCATATTTACCAACGTATTACTCTCCTTATAACATCTGGTTGAGAAGCAGCGCAACATGATGGCACATCAGTTTATACTACATATGCAGAGGACTACTTCAGTGGCATTAAAATATATTGCACATGCAGATCCCCACCATTATTATGATATGATGGAACACTTAGTATGTCTATGAAAGATCAGGTGATAACACTAAGATATAATTTACAAAATCTACTTCATTGTACTCTCAAGTCTTACAATTAAAAAATCTACTTCATCGTACTGTCCTCTAAAGGAAATTAAATAAAAGCTATATATGGTAAGGATGTATATAATTAACAGTTTAGTGACTTAAATTTTTTTGCAGGCAACAACACTGAAAGATGGAGCAAAACAAAGACTCGGAAACATTAAAAATGCCAATCTTATCATATTCACTACCCTTTTTTAGGGTACGTTACACCATTCATTACTTGTCTTTAGCAAATAACTGGAACAAAAAAAATCAAAAATCATGTACTGCATTGAATAAGCAAATGAAGTTGACTTTAACACCAAATATTTTTCAGATAAGTTAAGATAAACTTTTCAGGGAGTTCTTGGGAACATGGATTGATGTCATCAACGAGTAGTCAAACCAATGTTTTGTTTTTATTTTTTTTAATAACCATGTCGTCCGGGCCAGGTTGCGCATACCTCGACTAATTTCACGGAATACCTGCCACCTCCCACCAGCAACAGGTACCATGTAACTCTATCCACCAAGAATTGGATAGATGAGAAGAAATCACCTAGCGCTCTTTGCCTCCGCTGGGATTTGAACCCGAGACCTCATGATTCTCACCTACTTCGTTGACCGCTAGGCCACACCCTTGAGCGCATGTCGTGCTGTTATACCACTACTACTATTAAGATTTACTTTGATAAACTATATGACTAGCTCCTGGAACTTAAATACTGATCATAGGATGCAACAAGATGCAATATGCACATTATCAGAGCTCAAAGAAATGCAATCTTGCATTCTTATTTTGCTCAGCCGATCTTCCGCTAAACATTTAGAAAATTTTGCATTCTTATCTTGCACATTACCAAAGCTGTAACAAATGCGATCTTGCAGAAAGAACAAGATACTCCTTAATCGATGAAGAATACAAGATACAAGCAGTCAATCTACATGATTTTCATTAATGCATTACACATAAATCAACATTTACTATACCAATTCAGCAGCAAATAATTAACATGAAAGTATCAAACTCTTATTTATCCAAAAGTAGCTACTAACCAAATGACACAACATACAGATCAAGAGTTGAATGTCATAGCTGGAAAATTTCTTCTACTCAATCCAGCATCATTATTATCATAAATCAGAAGAAACTATTGCGACTAATTATTCAGTTCAAAGAGAAACCGTATAACGTGAAAATTTGAGGCAAATTCAGTACAATTATTGGAACTATATCATTAGCCAAAAGCTCTTAATTCTCTTCCTTCAATTCGAAAAAATCTCCTAAGTTTCCCACATTTTAATTATCAAAATCACCTATAACCCCCACCCCAAAAATTTAAAAAGATAATTTTTTTTTAAAATTCTGCCGAGACTTACTAGCCCTGATTTAGCTAAGAACTATTTGAATTCCCGTCCAATGTAGGGTCCACCGACACGGATCCCGAAGCGTCACCATCATTCCCTTGCTCCTTCTCTTTGTTCAATTCCTTGTCCAATTCAGCCTCAGCAGCTTTCTCAGCCTGTAATATAGGGGCATAATAATCACTATGAGCTTCCATACACTTCTTCAGAGCAGAAGTAACCTCAAAACACTTCTCCACAATATCCTCTTTGTTCTTTTCCCCTTCTTCAATGCACTTTTCCCAGTCAATAAATGTATCTTTACACCCTCCCCCTTTCATAAACAAACAAAACCCACATTCGCCCTCCTCCTCCTCTTCTTCTTCTTCTTCCAAATTGGTATTCCTGTCGTTTTCTTTTTCTCTATTTTTTTCTTGGGTTTCTGTGTCGATTTCCTCTTTAGGGTTTTGGGTTTCAGCGGTTTCGGGTTGACGGGTCGGTTCAATTTCCGATTTTGATTCGTGGGTCGGTTTAAGATCGAATTTTGATTCGTGGGTCGGTGAGGATTCTGAGGAAGAAGACATGGTGGTGGTGGTGTAATTGGAAGAGCTAGGGTTTGAATCTGAAAGTGTGGAAAAGAAGTTTCCCACCTCTGCTCATAAACCTCTTCTTAAACCCTCTTTCTCCAGAGAATAATAATTTTTTATTCCTTTTCTTTTGCCATGGCCCCCTTTTCTTATTTTTTATTATTTTAAATTATACTTTTCCTTCTTATGTAAAAGTATGTCTTTCTTTTTCTTAGGAAGAAAGTCAGATGTATTTTCGTTTTGGACAAAGTCAAGGATGATTAGTTAAGAAAACTTGAATATTAAATCCTTTTGTTTTGTTTAAGGGAGTAAAATACTACTTCTCCATTATCCATTAGGGCTGTGCATAATTTGATAAATACCAAATTATCATATCGAAATCGAAAATTTTGGTATTCGGTATTCGGTATTCGATATTTTGGTATTCAGTTTGGTATTTGGTTTAAGTTCTAAAAAAATTGGTATTAGGTGTATTGGTGAAAATAAATATTACACGTGGAGTTAATTATGTGGCTGACATAGCAAAACACGTGGATCACTAGAAAAACGACAGCTGAAAATGTGCATTAAAAGAGACACGAGTCGCAATAGATACGAGCAAATCACCCACGATATGGAAAAAAAATGGTTGCTCGAGTCTCTTTAATTACATGAAGAGGCACCGGTGAAAATGAACCAAGACAGTAAAAAGGAAGATTCATGAATCAAGAATTAATGAGCGTGGATGATTACAAACGTTACATAATCTTCATGAACAGTTACGATTACCAATTATAACGTCTCATTAATGTCATTAATGTTCATAATGATTCAGTCATAAAAGGGAAAAGACGTTGTACTTGTAGGCTTCTATATAAAGGAAAGAAATGTCATTTGTACAGATACGTTCTGATTATTATTGGAATATACTTATTTACTTTGTGCTTTTCAATCAATTACTTTGCCATTTCTTATTTTTTATTTTCTTTCTTATTGAGAGAGTATTGAATTTCTTGGTTATCAGTAGCCCGGGTACTTCTAAAAATAGGCTTTGACTGAGAATCTAATTCTTTGGTTAAACAAATTGGTTTCGTTACCGAGAATATGATAATCTTTTCTTACTTTCCTAATCTCTCTCCCTTAACTGAGTCATGTCAAATGACAACAACCAGCAGGCGGAAAGAACTCCAGTTCCATCACCTCAAGGAACCCCACGCACCATACGAGAAACATCACCTGAAAGATCCACTACTCATAACAATGAACAACATGGAAATGAACAAACTGTTGAGCAGGATGCTGTGAAGCAGTTAATTGCTGAGTACGTGAATGATGCTCTCCAGGCTCTCGTGAGGGGACTATCAGCTGCGCCACTCACACCTCCACCAAACAATACTACAACTGTGAAAATTCCACGATCAAGGTTGGTTAATTCTGAAAGTGGAGGAACTCCCATCGAGTCACGTGATGGGAGACCAGGTACGACTAATAATTCTGATTTACAAGCTTTAGTACTAAACTTGCAGAAACATGTGAAAGAATAAAACGACTGTATTGAGAAATACACGGCGTACCACCTGTGATCCAAGGAGTTGATATCGACAAGTATTCGCAACAACAGTGGAAACTAAGCGCAACTCCATTACCAATTCACAAAAAGTTCAAAATGCCTGACATTCCGAAATACGATGGAACGACTGATCCACGTGACCACGTTACTGCATTCACCACAGGAGTAAAATGCAACAATTTAACCAAGCAGGAGATCGAATATGTGCTGGTCAAAAAGTTTGGTGAAATACTCACCAAAGGAGCGTTAACATGGTACTCTCTTTTACCTGAAAATTCTATTGACTCTTTTGCTGAGCTTGCAGATCTATTTATAAAAGCACACTCGGGTGCACAAAAATTTGAAAAGAGAATGGAGAATATATTTAAAGTAAAGCAAGGAGATACATAATTGCTTCGATAATTTGTAGGCAGATTCCAATTGGGCGGTCATGGCATTTGCAAGCAATTTAAACGAGAAAACTTCATAAGCTACGAGAAGGCTTAAAGAAAGTCTACGAGAATTCCCTGCCACGACATGGAATGATGTATTTAATAGGTATAATACCAAGTTGCGGATCGAAGAAGATATCGTAGCTCAATCGAAGGTTGATGAAATAACAGGTTCGAGGAGGTCAGAATCTGAGAAGAGGTCCGGTAAAAATCGGTACGAGCCTTATGGGACCTTCGGGGAGAGAAGCTCGTTCCAAATTCGAAAACGTGCGAGCTGATCACAGATTCGCAAACAGAGATTCATGTTCTCCATCGTCGATATTTAGAAAAGATCGAGGTTAACGTAACAAAGATACTAATACAAACGCAAGGATTGGAGACTACAATTTTAACGTGAGTACTTCCGAGTTGGTCGCTGTTTTAAGAAGCATGGGGGATAAGGTTCGATGGCCTAAAGAAATGAGATCAAATCCAAATAGAAGAAACCCAGATTTCTAGTGCGAGTTCCACAATGATCACGGCCATAGAACATTA
This sequence comes from Nicotiana undulata, assembly GCA_005239495.1. Taxonomy (NCBI): domain Eukaryota; kingdom Viridiplantae; phylum Streptophyta; class Magnoliopsida; order Solanales; family Solanaceae; genus Nicotiana; species Nicotiana undulata. Next base: position 123,184 of record ML280538.1, read on the forward strand.
GACTGCAGATTATTACAAGGCGAGGTGGAACATTTATTGAAGCAGGGTTATCTGACAGAATTGTTCAGCGAGAAAGGCAAACAAGCTTACATGAAAAATATACAAGAGCCCCCAAAGCCTTCGTCTCCAAAGAGAACAGTAAATGTGATATGCGGAGGAGAAGAAATCAACGGCGTAACCTATACAACTGCAAGAAAGACGACAAAGTTCACAATAACTCACGTAAGCGAACTCGCCAAACTTTGGAGGAGGACAACATAATATTTGATGATGCAGATGCTGATGGATTGATGATTCCTCACAACGATGCACTAGTAATTACTTATGCATGATACTAATGTAAAACGAGTTTTGATTGATCCAGGTAGTTCTGTGAATATCATTCTATTACGAGTAGTGAACGAAATGATGATGGGCGACCGTGTAGTTCCAAAAGCACGTTCCTTATATGGGTTCGATAACTCAACCGTTATTACAAAGGGCGAGATTGAGCTAAGTACGTACGCAGAAGGGGTCATCAAAGAAATGAAATTTCAAGTGATAGATACGGATATGGCCTATAATGTGATTCTTGGGAGGCCATGGATTCACGATATGGATGTTGTGCCATCTACATTACATCAGGTTATCAAATTCCCTTCAAAATGGGGAATTCAAAAGATTCGAGGAGATCAACAAACTTCAAGGCACATCAACTCGGTGATACAACCAAGTCAAAAAGATATGAATGCAAGTAAGAAAGATGCAAGTGAAAATGAGGAAGATGCGGTAAATTAAATTTCAACAGAAATCGTACCAAAACAAACAGACGTGGATTCCAGACCAGATGTAATTCAAGAGCCAGAGGAGAATGAAAATATTAAAACGACGATTGAAGAGCTCGAAGTTATTCCATTATTTGAACAATGGCCAGATCGAAGAATTCATATTGGAGCAAGGCTAAACCCAGAAAGGAAAGGTAAGTTAATTGAATATTTAAAGCTAACACAGATTGTTTTGCATGGTCCCATTCAGATGACAGGTATGTTACACCCCGTAGTATTACATCGATGTTACGCTCCGCAATATTATATTACGAAGATGTTACGCTCCGCAGTATTATATTATGACGATGTTACACCCTTTAGTATTGTACGTTTAATTTGTCGTAAGATAATTGACATCAGTTCAAGGACAAGATTATTTGGAGATTATAAGTATTACGCTATTTTCAAACAAGTGATAAGTAAAAGTGTAAAAGTGAGAGGGTAGGCGAACCAAAGAAAATGAGTTCCGTCGAAGTTTAATTTTTGGACAAAATACGATCCGAGCTATAATACCCAGTATTTACGATCTAGTGTCGTACAATGTATCACGTGACCGTAACAGTAAGGTGTACAGAGTGTGTTAAAAATGAGTTTAAGTAATTTGAGATAATTTCTAATTATGTAAATAATTGGGTAATTATGAATTTTTAAGTGGGAGATTAACTTGTAAATTAAATTTTGTGAATAATTATTTAAATGTGATTTGGATAATTATTAGGGGGACAATATCCACGTGGGATTTATGTAGACATGGCAGCAAATTTCCACCAATTCATAACCTTAAGTAGGTGGTGGCAACATTTAAAGTGATGTGCACCTTTATATCATTCTTAAAGAATGCCATCTCTAATCCACAAGGTTAGGTAAATAGTGTATCATATCAAATGGTGTTACACTTTGAGCAAGGTACAGATGAAGCTATAACAAGAATCCATACGCGATTGCATTATGTAATAGCAACGTGATTTGCAATTCTAAGGGAGTACAATACAATCTTCCTCAAGAATATCATATGGATTTTTCCCAACTTCGGTTCGTCGTTACGTGTTATCACAATGACGTGTGTTAGAGTGATTGTCAAGGACTGGCTCAGGTATGTTAAGGCTATCCCTTATTTCTTTTGGCATGATACACACGATACAAACGAAACGAGCAAATGCACAACTTCCATAATGACTTTATTCATAGAAATGCTAGTATGTTCTTGATTCCCCATGTGTCCTATTATTCTATCATTTGTTCATGGGTCTTAGAAAATACATAAGTTGATAAAGTTTACTTCATGATATTAATCAAAGGTAAAATTATCTTGTGACACTCCGAAGGATTTTATTGACGTACTTCTCATGCATTGCATTCATTTATTCATGTACATTGACCCATGACCAGATAGAGTTATATACGCGTATATATGTATATATATGTATATGGGATACAGGAGAAGGTTACGGCGTTATATACGCACCACCACCTGATCAGCTGGTATACGTTGATGATTTTTCCCACAGTGGCCGAGATGATATGATGGGATGTCCTCAGAGGCTTGATGATGTTATGAACACATGTACCTATGCACGACATGAAATTCATATGCATATGCATGACACTATAAGTATTTCATGATACAGAGTTATCCATATATACATGTTGAGTCTTTTACTCCACGTTTCACTCATGTCTATTATTTACTGATTTTCATTCCTTACATACTTGGTACATTATTTTTACTGACATCCCTTTGCATGGGGACACTGAATTTCATACCCCCAGGTCCCGATAGACGGGTTATGAGCCCTCCAAACAAGCTATCAGCACAACGAAAGGTGTTGGTGTGCTCTATTTGCTCTGGAGTTGCCTATTTGGTCAGAATGCATTGGACACATATCGATTGGTATGTCGGGTCCCTGTCCCGGCCTTATGACGCTTATGTACTCTTAGAGTCTTGTAGACATATATCATGTATATGAAAGATTGTATGGCCTTGTCGTCCTATGTTCAGTGTACGAGTGATCGTTTTGGTCTTATAGGCCAGTATGTCATATGTATAAGTTTATTCCCTCATGGTTTACTCTAGTTCATTTACCTATGATAGAATGATACGAAAGATACGTTACATTGGTACTCGGTTGAGTAAGGTTTCGGGTGCCCATCGCGGCCCATCGGTTTGGGTCATGACAAAAGTGGTATCAGAGCAGTTCTGTCCTAGGGAGTCTACAAGCCGTGTCTAGTGGAGTCTTGTTTATGGGTGTGTTGTGCACCACACTTATAAGAAGGAGGCTACAGGGCATTTAGGACTGTCACTCTTTTTTCTTACTCTAGATCGTGTGGTAGAGCTTAGTTATAAGAACTCAATTTTCTAAACTCTATATTATTCATAATACGACGATGCCTACATCCAGAAATATGGTTAGTAAAGGATTGCATGTGGCTGTGAAAAAGTTGAGTAAGAGGAACTCGATTTTGCATGATGCTTATGATGGACAAATGTAAGGTCTCCAGCAGAACATATATGTGCTAAGACATGTAAAGCTTCTTGATAAGGATCCCTAAGGCAAGAGTGTCTATCCGCTCTTACGGTAAAAAAAGAATAAGAGAATCAGAAGGTAGACACAAGTTTTAGCAAGTAAAAGAAGCAAGATGAAAAAGGGTACGAGCTACCCAGCTAATGAAGATTATCGCAGAGGAATATAAGCCTTTTGAGTTACTTTCAAAAATAACAGAGGTATGTACAATTTGCCAAACCCATCTCATTTATGCCCTATGGGGACTAACAAAAGTAGTATAAGAGAAGGCAGGATATCAGGATCTAGCTGGGGCTAGGGTAACCCAAAATGGTGGATGGATTGTTAGCGTTAGCTGACGTTTATGAAGGATATTGCAAATGTGCTAATAGATCTCCTTGTGAGACGCCCAGATGGTGTACTCTAATATAGTACAACTAGATATGAGTACTACAAAGATAGGCACTGGAAGCCTAGAAGGGATAAATATTATCTTAGTGTGACTCCCGTCCCTAGTAGAGAGAGAATGTTAGGTAACTCGAAGAGCCAGTGGATAGAGTAAGGGGATCTAAAAGTAAAAGAATGTCTTGTTGGAATTTTTAGAATAAAGTGATAGACAGAAATGTTAGCAGGGAAATAAGAAGAGAGTTAATGAAAGCATTATGAGTAAGATGTGATACATGGATGACAATGGTAGATAAAAAAATATGACAATATACAGAGTCTATAGTCAAGTGAAGGAAAAGATGAGAGGTGACAGGCCTTGAGACAACAAAAGAGTATAGGCCATAAAGTCAGATTCTCATTTCAAGAAATAAGTTTGTGACTCCAACGCGACTACCCGAAGGAAAAGTTAGACCCCAGAATAATAGAAATCAGTATGGGCTGCTGAACAAGATGAACTAAACATGAATTAGGGACTGAGTGATTTGATAATAGTCAACATCATGAGAATTTCATATTTCGTTCCGACGATAATAGAATGGACGACAGAAGAATAACCTTTAAAGTTCATTTAGGAAGACGCTTTCCTAAAGCAAGCAATGTGAGCAAAGTTAAGCTGAAGGGACTGTATGTATCAGTTATACTAAGTGTCACCCTCGCGAGTAAGGAAATTTGTTATCCTTGGTATAGAAGTATTACCGAAAGGCAAGTAAGGATCATCAATGATATGAAAAGACACCTAAGAGGAAGATGTAAAACATCTATAGGTAGCTCGTCGTAACACTAAATCTTAGTACTCCCCTAAAGGGGAGAATATGGAGTGATGTGGCATTAAGTCAGAATTAAGTGGTTCTAGTAACTATGGAATGATAAAGGAAGAATACGATAAAAATGAGTAAGGGATAAGATTGCACGTATTCAAATCCTATAGATATGCTACGATTCCAAAACATTATGCAAGCACGACGTCAAGGAGAGCAAGTAAGGGTTCTGAAACGGGATGTTATTGATAGATGAGGATCTAGAGCAAGATGTAAGTTAAGACAAAATAAATAACTCAAGAAAGATTACACGGAACATCGATATGAGAATGGGCCAACGACTAGTTGGTAGTTGATTCCGGAAGAGCCCAGTTATGGCTAGACAGGAGGTTACAGACGAGGCAACAGATCGTGCAAGATAAACATAATAAAACCCAATATGGTGAATTCAACCTCGCAGTAATGTCATTGTAATACTTGAGAAATATTCAAATAGGAGTTGGGGTAGTTAAAGGTACCGAATGAGTGTTACGGAGATAAAACAGAGTGCTACTGGGAAGACAATCAAAATATCAGCTCAGAAGCAACCCTACAAGTACAAGGGCGTGTAGGTAAGTAACTACGGATAATTATTGGCGAGGAATGACATCAAAAATTCCGTCGAGTATACGATGTAATAAACTCACAGCTTTACAAGAGTTAGAGGGTAATCCCTAAGTACTACAATGAAAGACTAGCCGAGGGAATAAGGAAGAAGACTTCAACCTAAGCATAGTGACCTAAAAAGGAAATGGTCTTGTAAAAAAACAGTCTCAGTACAACATTGTATGCACTCCATAAGGAAGTGGCACCTACTATGGCTAATGAACGGAAAGTAAAATCAAAAGTAATATTCGAAATCATATGAGTTGTACGAAAATTCTGGAATGCGTGGGAACTAAGATAAGCTAAGTATGCACGCAACAAGGGGGCAGAAAGACCAGGAAAAGTAATAACGTTTAAAGAAAGATGAGAAGGAACGAAAGGGATTATTCGATCAATGACCCAAAGTACATTATGAATGTACTTAAGAGTTCGGAGTTTTTATACATGCAGCATATATGTTGACAATCATATAGACATAGAAGACCCATGTATACGTTAAAGGAATGAATTGAGCCCAGTGCATAGACAAAGGATTAAGTTGTTAGAAGATTGTATCATGGATATTCCATAACGCCCATGAAAGGCTAAAGTAATAACTAATACCAGGAGCCGTAAATCGGAAGATAGCTTAAGCCTACATAAAGGCTGATCAGAAGGAAGAGGAAACTAAAGAGTTACATCAACCAAATAAATCAGGAGTTTGATTATTAGACCCGAAAAATTTCAGGAATCGTGATTGAGAACATAACAGAATCACCCTTAATATCAGAGGTGCAAGTATTATAATAAAGCTTCAAGTTGTAGATGTGAATTATACCTATGTGGAAGAGAGGTCATGAAAGATATAGAAGATATGATGCGATATTTTAAGGTAAGTAAGGTAAAGGTGAACAATGTATGAGATACTCCAATGCAGAAGATCGTGAATAGTCCATACTTCGGATAGAAGGCTAGAAGCGCGGGGATTCAGTATCCAGGAATCACATCAGCATCGTCAGTAGCATATCTTACAGCCTATGGTTTATAGGTATCGAGAAGTCTAATTAAGAAAGTAAAGAGGAGTTATAGACGATGGATGTCTCGCTTGATTTTCTAAAATAACACAAGGAAAATCTATGGTGCAAGCAAGTTGAAGGAAGGTTGCAAGCTAAAGTATGGTAAAGCGACAAGGTTTTAGGAAGGCAGGAGCAAGGATAAGAAAGGGAGAGTGAGGAGGTGATGAGAATGGATAAGTTCTCTGGATTAAGCCCATGAAAACAAGAGAGCTAGTAGTTTCTCTAAGTTATGGAAAGCTCAGTATAGCCTGAATGAACTTAAATGAGTCTAAGACAAATAGCATTTATAAGAGATGGAATGATGCCCTTGTAGTAGAATAAATGTGTAATTGTGATAAATAAAGGATGACGTTTGGACCTTCGATTGAGTAATGAGTTTGTGAATTGTACATGACTAAAATACCCACGTAAGGCGAATCACATTAGGATGACTATGATATGAAATAGGGTTATGGAAGTACAATATTGCCCCTAGGTGGATCAGGAAAATAACTTCAAATATTCCACGATGCAATGTAAGCCCTAGTGGAAATATATTACCTAAGAAGTTTCAAGTTATCAATGGAGGATTGTAGATCAACATTGAGGTGAATCAACAATGGATGGGTAAAAGTTTCAAGGTACGAGATGAGATTAGTCCATTAGTCTTAAGATGAACAATAATGAAGAAGCGTTAAAAGACCTAGCTTTATGCATATAGGATAAGCAACAAAAGTAACCTGGAGTTTGGTAGCAGACCTCAGTAACGATAAATCGAAGGAAGAATTATGGTATAGTATGGCCTACTTACATGTAGTAAAGCTAATGACGCCCAGAGGGACGACTTGTCATAATTCTGTATATGTTCACAAAGTGATGCCTAGAGATTGGATAAAAGCTGGAGGAAAGAAGAGAGAAGAGTCACATAGGCGCACATACAAAGTCAGAGTCGTACAAGTTGCTTGATGGGAGATAGCAACAATTACGTGATTGGGAAGATTCCGACCACAAGTCGTGGTGTGAGAAAGAGGCCTAAAGGTGGCAATACTCTGGACTTTGGATTTATTCACAAAACAGTTTTCCAAATGGCAAGGACAGTATTAAAACCAAACGTAAGAGCTATCCAGTTATGAGACCAATAAATACATTATTCAACATTCGAGGACGAATGTTCCAAAAGAGGGAATGATGTTACGCCCCGCAGTATTACGTCGATGTTACGCTCCGCATTACTATATTAGATGATGTTACGCTCCGCAGTATTATATTACGACGATGTTACACCCTTTCGTATTGTACGTTGAATTTTTCATAAGATAATTGACATCTGTTCAAGGACAAGATTATTTGAAGATTATAAGTATTACGCTATTTCAAACAAGTGATAAGTAAATTCGTAAAGGTGAGAGGGTAAGCGAACCAAAGAAAATGAGTTCCGTCGAAGTTTAATTTTGGGATAAAATACGGTCTGAGCAATAATACCCGGTATTTACGGACTAGTGCCGTACAATGTACCACATGACCATAATAGTAAGGTGTACAAAGTGTGTTAAAAGCGAGTTAAGTAATTTAAGATAATTCCTAATTATGTGAATAATTGGGTAATTATGGATTTTTAATTGGGAGATTAACTTGTAAATTAAATTTTGTGGATAATTATTTAAATGAGATTTGGATAATTATTAGGGGGACAATATCCATGTGGAGTTTATGTAAACATGGAAGCAAATTGCCACCAGTTCATAACCTTAAGTAGGTGGTGGCAACATTTAAAGTGATGTGCACCTTTATATCATTTTTAAAGAATGCCATCTCTAATCCACAAGGTTAGGTAAATAGTGTATCATATCAAAAGGTGTTACACTTTGAGCAAGGTACGGATGAATCTATAAGAAGAATCCATACGGGATTGCATTATGTAATAGCAACGTGATTTGCAATTCTAAGGGAGTACGATACAATCTTCCTCAAGAATATTATACGGATTTTCTCCTACTTCGATTCGCCGTCACGTGTTTTTGCAATTAACGTGTGTTAGAGAGATTGTCAAGAGAATCGGCGCAGGTATGTTAAGGCTATCCCTTTTTTCTTTTGGCATGATACACACGATAAAAACGAAACGAGCAAATTCACAACTTCCATAAATGACTTTATTCATAGAAATGCTAGAGATGCTTATGTTATTGATTTCCCATGTGTCCTATTATTCTATCATCTGTTCAAGGGTCTGAGAAAATATGTAAGTTGATAAATTTTACTTCATGATATTAATCAAAAGCAAAATTGTCTTATGACACTCCGAAGGATTTTATTGACGTACTTCTCATGCATTGCATTCATTTATACATGTACATTGACCCATGACCAGATGGCGTTATATACGCGTATATGTGTATATATATGTATATGGGATACGTGAGAAGATTACGGCGTTATATACGCACCACCACCTGATCAGCTGGTATACGTTGATGATTTTACCCACAGTGGGCAAGATGATATGATGGGATGTCCTCAGAGGCTTGATGATGTTATGAACACATGTACCTATGCACGACGTGACATTCATATGCATATGCATGACATTATAAGTATTTCATTATACGGAGTTATCCAGATATACATGTTGAGTCTTTTACTCCACGTTTCACTCATGTCTATTATTTACTGATTTTCATTCCTTACATACTTGGTACATTATTTGTACTGACATCCCTTTGCATGGGGACGCTAAATTTCATACCCGCAGGTCCCGATAGACAGGTTATGAGCCTCCAAGCAAGCTATCGGCACAACGAAAGGTGTTGGTCTGCTCCATTTGCTCCAGAGTTGCCTATTTGGTCAACATGCATTGGACACGTATCGATTGGTATGTCGGGTCTCTGTCTTGGCCTTATGACGTGTATGTACTCTTAGAGTCTTGTAGACATATATCATGTATATGAAAGATTGTATGGCCTTGTCGGCCTATGTTCAGTGTACGAGTGATGGTTTGGTCTTATAGGCCAGTATGTCATATGTATAAGTTTATTCCCTCATGCTTTACTCCGGTTCATTTACCTATGATATAATGATACGAAAGATACTTTACATTGGTATTCGATTGAGTAAGGTATTGGTGCCCGTCGCGGCCCATTGATTTGGGTCGTGACAAGGTATATCTCCGGAGGTGATGACTCATAAATTAAATGAAGATCCATCATTCGTACCTGTCAAACAAAAGAAGAGGAAGCAAGGATCATCAAAAAATAAAGTGATCGATGAAGAGGTATAGAAACTCTTAAATATCGGTTCAATACGCAAGGTAAAATATCCTAATTGGTTAGCTAATACTGTGGTAGTTCCGAAAAAGAACGGTAAATGGAGAGTCTGTGAAGATTACACTGACTTAAATAAAGCATGCCCGAAGGATTCATTCCCTTTACCGCATATAGATCAATTGATTGATTCTACAGCAGGTCACGAACTTTTAAGCTTTTTAGATGCGCATTCTGATTATAATCAAATAAACATGGACCCCTTAGACGATGAAAAAACTTCATTTATTATGAACTGGGGGACTTATTGTTACAAAGTCATGCCTTTTGGCTTGAAAAATGCTGGAGCCACGTATCAAAGGTTGGTGACCAAGATGTTTCAAGAACACTTGGGGAAGACGGTTGAAGTATACATTGATGATATGTTGGTCAAATCAGCACAAGCGAAAGATCATTTTCAACATCTTTCAACCACCTTCGAGATCCTCCGCAGATATAATATGAAACTAAACCCAGAAAGGTGCGCTTTTGGCGTAGCTTCAGGTAAGTTTTTAGGCTTTCTCGTGTCTAATAGAGGAATTGAAGTAAATCTTGCACATATTAAAGCTATTGAGGAAATACCTGATATACTCACAAGCAAAAAAGAGGTACAAAGATTGACAGGTAGGATTGCAGCTATGGGAAGATTTATTTCAAGATCTTCAGAGAAAAGCTTTAAATTCTTTTCAGTGTTAAAGAAGCAAAATCAGTTTGAATGGAATGAGGAATGGCGACAAGGCCTCGAAGATTTGAAGGCATATTTATCAAATCCTCCCCTACTGGCTAAACCAAGCGACGGAGAAATACTATTTGTATATCTTGCAGTTGCAGAAGTAGCTGTAAGTGCAGTTTTAGTAAGAGAGTACAAAGGTAAACAATATTCTATTTATTATGTTAGTAAATTTTTATTAGATGCTGAAACTAGATATCCTCATCTAGAGAAACTTGCTTTAGCTTTAGTTATGGCAGCTAGGAAATTGAGACCTATCTCCGTAGTAACTGCATATCCTTTAATGAATACTTTGCATAAACAAGAATTTTCAAGAATATTAGCCAAGTGGGTAATAGAACTAAGTGAATACAACATTATTTATCAACCTAGAACAACAATAAAGTCTCAAGTTTTAGCAGATTTTGTCGCAGATTTTAATACAAAAATAATTCCTGAAGTAGAAAAGAAATTTAATTTTTTTTCTGGACTTTATTTACTGATGGCTCTTCGAATGTCAAATGAGCCGATTTGGGTATTGTCTTAATCCCATCCTCAGGTGAAAGCATAAGACAAACAATTAAATGTTACCCTATTACTAATAACGAAGCAGAGTATTAAGCTGTAATTGCATGTTTAGAGCTAGCACGAGAACTCTCCATAGAGCAAATCGTGATTAAAAGTGACTCTCAACTGGTAGTCAATCTGATGCAGGGGACTTACACTTCTAGAGAGGCACGAATGCAACAATACTTGGAAAAGGCACGAGAATTGGTCAGGCAATTCCAGTCATGGAAGATCGTGCAAATACCCAGGGAAGAAAAACGCGGAAGCAGACGCATTGGCTAATCTTGCTTCAGTTGCAGAAGTAACGAGTGAAGAAACTACTATTGTAATACATTTATTTCATTCACCACTTGTCCAGGATAAGCATGAGGTAAGCTTTAATAATTTAACATGGGATTGGAGAAAAGAGATTGTTAATTTTTTGCAGTACGAGATCGTACCTGAAGGCAAGAAAGAAGCTCAAGTCTTTCGACGAAAAGTTGCTCGCTACTGTCTAATTCGAGATAATTTATATTGAAAAATGTTTGGCGGTCCTTTAGCAAGGTCCCTTGGACCCAATCAAACAAAATACGTGATGAGAGAAGTACATGAGGGACATTGCGGAAATCACGCAGGTGGAAGATCTTTAGTGAAAACACTAATCAAGGCAGGATACTACTGGCCCAAAATGGAAGAGGATGCAGAAAATTTTATAGCCAAATGTGATAAGTGTCAGCGGTACGCTAACAATATGCATCGACCTGTAGAGTTATTACATAAAATTATTTTTCCATGGACATTTATGAAATGGGGAATAGATATAGTAGGGCCTTTACCACAAGCTAAAGGAAAGGTACAATTTTTATTAGTGTTAACAAATTGCTTTTCAAAATGGGTATAGGCAGGAGCTTTCAAACAGGTACGAGAAAAGGAGGTAAAATATTTCATTTGGCGAAATTATATGCCAGTTTGGAGTTCCAAAAGAAATCATATGTGATAATGGCCCACAATTTATAGGCTCGAAAATCACAAAGTTTTTTCAAAGTTGGCAAATCAAACGAATAACCTCTTCACCTTATCATCCCGTAGAAAATGGACAAGCTGAGTCAACGAATAAGATTATCATTAATAATTTGAATAAGAGATTAGAAAAATCAAAAGGGAATTGTCCTGAGGAGTTACCAGGAGTGTTATGGGCTTATAGAACCACAACAAAAACAACCACGGGAGAAACACCATTTTCACTGGTGTACGGTTCAAAAGCTTTAATCCTAGTTGAAATTGGAGAACCAAGCACTAGATTCACATTGTCAACTGAAAAGTCAAACGATGAGGAATTAAGAACAAACTTGGACTTGCTCGAACAAAAAAGAGAAGTAGCTTTAATACAGATGGCAACACAAAAGCAAATCATAGAACGTTACTACAACAGAAAGGCTCACCTCAGATACTTCAAAATTGGGGACTTCGTTCTTAAAAAGGTTTTCCAATCAACGAAAACAACCGGAGCAAGGAAGTTAAATCCAAATTGTGAAGGACCTTATAAAGTTTGAGGTATCACTGGAAAATGTGCCTATGAGTTAGAAACCATGGATGGCAAGGTTTTACCCTCGAGTTGGAATGCTATTCATTTAAAGAAATACTATTTCTAAGCAAAAGGAATACCCACGGTCAGGTATAACTCAATTACGAATTTTGTTTCATATAGTTAAAATTATACTAATAATTTTAGATGATAGGGAAAAAGCTAGCCCACACCAAATGATGATATTAGACCTGAAAGACACGCGGAAGCAACATTATTCTCGGTCTAGGGTTACAACCTTTCTGGTGGAAATATAAAGGGTTAAGAAGTCAACATCTAAATTATATATACCTCCGAGTCTCGTATGTTTTTCCTTTTCAGGAAATGGTCCACATGGAAGGAATAATCAAGTGCTCAAGATTCATACTTCAAAGCTCTAACACTTGGGGGACTATATATAAGGAAGGCAAAGAAGACTAGAAAATTCAGAATTCAAGTCAAGCCTAAGGATCCACCCAACAAATCGAAAGTTAAGAGCAAAGTCAAGAGCCAAAAACGCAAGCCTGATTCAAAAACCTATGAAGAATAAACTCGTGGATGTAAATTTCAAAATCTTACAAATGTCTAGGTTAAAGGCAATATTTAGTCATGGGTTGCAAGATACACCCTTGAATTTGTAAAATCTGTTGTAAAGAAAATAGTTACGAAAGAGTTATAGATGATACTTGAATACATGTAAAGTATTATACAATTTGAAAGTTTGAATGATACAAAACTTCCTCAAAGCTATTCAAAGAAACGTGTGTGTTCCCATTTCTTCTTTCGTATGTTTACACCATTATGAAGTTGAGACGTCTTCTTCATTAAGTGTCATTTATAAAAGGTACCTATTTTATAATTCGTGCCTGTTTAAAAAAGTCACGAAGTATCGAAGCATTTTTAAATGCCTAACAAGAGAGTAGTACATAAACTCAAAAATAAAATATCATAAGAATTTGATCAAAAACTTAGAGAATGGTACTATAATAACTTGGTTAAAACTAAGTATGAACTTAGTTCCAACCTAATTGCCTTATACGAAAAACCCCAAAACAGACTAGGGGTATAACTTTCCAAAACCCCCCAAAAAGGACCTGTCACGACCCCAAATCCTAACAGGTCGTGATGGCGCCTATCATGGAACTAGTCTAGCCAACCATCACATAACTACTCATTTGTTCTATTATAATATTTCAAAAATTAATAACAAGCAGCAAACATAGTATAAAATAACTTCTTTAAGTCTTTACGCCCCAATAATATAAGCTAACAGTCTAACAATTCCCCCAAAACTGGAGTCAACCGATCACGAGCATCTAAAATAATAGACCAACTCTGCTAATGTCTTACACGATGTCTATGAAATAAATACTAATACTAATAAGGAAGGGAGATGGAGAAGCTGCGGGCGCTGGACAGCTACCTTGAAATCCCGTAACTGCTGACCACGAATTCGGACGACTACTGCTCCTAACTAATACCTGGATCTGCACACAGGGGTGCATGGAGTAATGATGAGTACGCCAACTCAGTAGTAATGAAAATAAATCACAGCCTGAGAATTAAGAAACACACAACACATATACACCAATCCACAAAACAGTAAACATCAAGTCTCCATAAAGTATACATCAAATACATAAGTTCGAAAACCAGTTTCCATAAAATCCTTTGAAAAACAAGTATATTTTCTCAGTAAAACTCTCAGTAAAATTAGTTGAAAAATGAAGCGACTCATAGTCAAAAACTCAGTAAAATATCATTATAGAACTGCCCCTCGGGCCATAATCATCACTCGTAACAATTTCCCTCAGCACCTCACCATCGCTCAGTATCAGCCCCACGGGCAACCTCACTGTCACTCATGCCTCCCAATCACTCATCACTCGGCACTCGCACTCAGTAGGTACCTCCGCTCACTGGGGGTGTGTACAGACTCCGGAGGGGCTCCTACAGCCCAAGCGCTATAAACAAGCCACATCATGGCATAAATAACTCTCAGGCACTCAACCTCTCTCATATCATAACATCCTTATATTGGCCCTCGGCCTCACTCAGTCAGACACTCTCAGCATGCCACTCGGGCCATGAATAAAACGGGGTTCTCGACCCAAAATAGTATTTCATTTTAAGAAATAGTAATATCATCAAATATCAGTGTCAACAATTTCACAAAAAAGACTGAGTGTAAAATCATAGTTTCAAAGTGAGGAAAACATGTAAAACAACCCCCAAGGGGTTAAAACAGATCGGCACTAGGCCCCAAACATGGCTTACAACCCAAATATACCAAAAATATATCAATACTATTAAGCATAGGCTTTAAAAGTGGTTTCGCAACTCAATAGTCGCCTAGAAAGGGATATATTTCCAAATTCCCGATTTGTGAAATCCAAAACCCGTGAAAGGGTGCAAAGTCTGGGGTTTCATACCCTCAGGATAGGATTTAAAGACATTACTTACCTCAAACTAGCTCGAAAAGCTACTCTGAAACCTGTTTGCCTCTTGTATCAACTTCCGAGTGTTCCAAATCTATAAAGATCAGATTTTTATCATCAAATTATGCAAGGGAATGATTTCCAATAGAAAAGTACCAATTTTAACATAAAACCCGAGTTTAGCCAAAACCCGACCACCGGGACTGCGTCTCGGAACTCAAAAATTTTTATACCAAAATTTTTTCCATCATCTCACGAGTCCGTACATATAAAGAACGCTAAAATCGGAGTTCGTTTGACCCCTCAAATCATCTCCTAAAGGTCTCATAATCTCAAGCCCTAACTCCGCCTTTTTCTACTGATTTTCATGAATTAAACACTGGTATTTTGATCCTTAATCACATATAATCGAGTTTTAGGGTCCAAAATCCTTACCTCAATAAAGAACAATGATTTCCTCTCTTCAAAGTCGCCTCAAAAGCTCTCTTTCCGTACAATAATGGTGTAAAAGGGTTAATGGTCGCGGAAGGGTTTAATTAAATACTTCCAGTTATTTCTTCACTGCGAACGCGGCCCACTTCCCGCATTCGCGAAGCATTATTTTTTCCAGGCCCTAATTTGACCTCTGCGGACGCGGTCAACCTCCCGCGAACACACAACTTCCCCAGTCAACCCATCGCGATCGCACCCCCCAAGCTCGCGAACGCATAGAACAAAAGGCCTGGGATCCCTCAAATGAACCTAACCCTACGCAAACGCATCTCCTCACCCGCGTTCGCACTAGCCAGACCACCTTACCCTCCGCGTTCGCACCTCCCCCTTCGCGAATGCACAAAAGACTTTCCCCCAGCTCCCAATTTCCCCTATGCGAACGCGGGCTCCTCTCCGCGAACGCATAGGGTAAAAATCCTCTATAGAAACACCAGAAAAGCAGCATGAGTTCCACACACGAAATGATCCGTTAACCACGCCCCTCGGGACCCCAACCAAATTTACCAACATATCCCATAACATCATTCAAACTTAGTTGCACTCTCAAAACACTAAAAATAACATCAAAACACCAAAATCACATCGGATTCAAGCCTAAGAACTTTGAAATTTCTAAAATCCACCAACGATGCCGAAACTATCCAAATCAACTGCGATTGACATGAAATTTTGCAGACATATCCAAAATGACATTACGAACCTGCTCCAACTGTCAAAATTCCATTCTGACCTCGATAGCCTATTTTCCACTGCCGACCGGAAATCGCCAAAAACTAACTTTCGCCAATTCAAGCCTAATTCTACACCGGACATCACAAAATTATTCTGAACACACTCCTAATTCCCAAATCACCTAACAAAGCTATCCGAGCCATAAAATTTGCATTCCGGGGTCGTTTATCAATAAGTCAACTCTCAGTTGACTTTTCCAACTATAAGGCTATTTTTAGAGACTAAATGACTAAACTCTCACTACAACCATTCCGATTCCAAGCCTACCAACTCTAACACATCAATAACAGTATAACCGACCTAGGACAAGGAAATAACAGTGAATATAATGCAGGTTCTACGTAACGACCGACCGGGTCGTTACATTCTCCCCCTCTTAAACAAACGTTCGTCCTCAAACGGGTCTAGAAACATACATGGAGTCTCAAATAAGTGAGGATATCTGATCTGCATCTCCCTCTCGGTCTCCCAAGTAGCCTCCTCCACTGTACCTTCACTGAAGCTATATTCTTGGACCTCAACTTTCTAACTTGACGATCCAAAATTGCTACTGGCTCAACCTCATATGACATATCACCTTCAAGTTGAACTGTGCTGAAGTCTAAAATATGAGACGGGTCGCCAACATATTTCCTGAGCATCGACACATGAAATACCGGATAAACACTCGACAAGCTGGGTGGCAAGGCAAGTCTATAAGTCACCTCTCCAACCTTCTGAAGCACCTCAAAAGGACCAATAAACCGAGGACTCAGCTTTCCTCTCTTTCCGAACCTCTAACACCCTTCATGGGTGATACCTTCAGCAGTACCTTATCACCTTCCATAAAAGACACATCCCGGACCTTCCGGTCTGCATATCTCTTCTGCCTAGATTGCGCCGGGCGAAGTCGCTCCTGAATCAACTTCACCTTCTCCAACGCATCCTGAATCAAATTTGTGCCCAATAACTTAGCCTCACCGGGCTCGAACCAACCAACCGGAGATCTACACCTCCTACCATATAAAGCCTCGTACGGGTCCATCTGAATACTGGACTGGTAGCTGTTATTATATGCAAACTCCGCTAGTGGCAGAAACTAATCCAATGAACCGCCAAAATCAATCACACAAGCACGTAGCATATCCTCCAAAATCTGAATAGTCCGTTCCGACTGCCCGTCGGTCTGAGGATGAAATGCAGTGCTCAACTCTACCTCAGTACCCATACCTCTCTGTACGGCCCTCCAAAACTGAGATGTGAACTGAGTACCTCTATCGGAAATGATAGAAACTGGACCCCATACAATCGGACAATCTCTCTGATGTAGATACCAGCTAACCACTCTGAGGTATAAGTAGTACTAACAGGAATGAAGTGTGCGGACTTGGTTAATCTGTCCACAATAACCCAAATAGCATCAAAACCCTTCGAAGCACGTGGAAGCCCAACTACAAAGTCCATAGTAATTCGCTCCCACTTCCACTCCGGAATATCTAACCTCTGAAGTAATCCACCTGGTCTCTGGTGCTCATACTTAACCTGCTGGTAGTTGAGACACCGTGCTACATACTCAACAATATCGCTACATACTATGTGCCTCTGCTAATATCAACTCTCGAAGACCATCCACATTGGGCACACAAATATGGCCCTGCATCCTTATAACACCGTCATCACCAATAGTCACATCCCTGGCATCATCCTGACGGACCCTATCCTGAATTACTAACAAATGCGGATCATTATACTGCCGAGCTCTAATATGATCATAAAGAGAAGACCGGGAAGCCATGATAGCTAATACCCACAGAGGATCTGACAAATCCAATCTCACTAACTGACCCGCTAAAGCCTGAACATCAAGTGCTAAAGGTCGCTTTGCTGCTGAAAGGTAAGCTAGACTCCCCAAACTGTCGGCTCTTCGACTCAAGGCATCGCCCACCATATTGGCCTTCCCCGGATGATACAAAATAGTGAGGTCATAATCCTTGAGAAGCTCTAACCACCTCCTCTGACGCAAGTTCAAGTCCTTCTGCCTCAGCAGATACTGCAAGCTATGATGATCAGTGAAAATCTCACACTGTACCCCGTACAAGTAATGCCGCAAAATCTTTAAGTCATGAACAATGGAAGCTAACTCAAGATCGTGCACTGGATAGTTCTTCTCGTGCACCTTAAACTGTCTAGACGCGTAGGCAATCACCCTACCGTCCTGCATCAGTACCGCTCCCAAACCAACTCTAGAAGCATCACAATAGACTGTGTAAAAACCCAAACCAGTAGGCAAAACCAATAACGGAGTTGTGGTCAATGCTGACTTGAGCTTCTAAAAGCTCTCCTCACACTCATCAGACCATCTAAATGGAGCACCCTTCTGGGTCAATCTGGTCAAAGGTGAAGCAATAGAAGAGAATCCTTCCACAAAACGATAGTAATATCCCGCCAAACCAAGAAAACTCCTAATCTCCATAGCTGAGGACAGTCTGGGCCAACTCTGCACCGCCTCAATCTTCTTCGGATCAACTTGAATACCCTCACTAGACACCACGTTCCCCAAGAAAGCTACTGAACCAAGCCAAAACTCACACTTGGAGAATTTCGCATAAAGCTTCTCCTCCCTCAACCTCTGCAACATCACTCTCAAATGCTAAGCATGCTCTTCCTGGCTACGAGAATAAACCAGGATGTCATCAATGAATACAATGACGAACAAATCAAGGTAAGGCTGAAACACACTGTTCATCAATTGCATGAACGCGGCTGGGGCATTGGTCAGCCCAAATGACATAACCAGAAATTCATAATGACCATATCTGGTCCTGAAAGTAGTCTTCGGAATGTCAGAATCCCGAAATTTCAACTGATGATATCCAGACTTCAAGTCAATCTTGGAAAACACCCTAGCTCCCTGAAGCTGGTCAAACAAGTCATCAATACGGGGCAAAGGATACCGGTTCTTCACTGTAACCTTATTCAGCTGCCTATAATCAATACACATATGCATGGAGCCATCTTTCTTTTTCACAAACAACATTGGTGCACCCCAAGGTGACATACTAGGTCGAATGAACCCCTTATCTAAGAGTTCCTGAAGCTGCTATTTCAATTCCTTCAACTCCGCTGGTGCCATACGGTAAGGTGGAATAGAGATAGGCTGGGTGTCTGGCACCAGGTCAATACCAAAATCAATATCCCTGTCAGGTGGCATGCCTGGAAGTTCTACAGGGAATACATCCGGAAAGTCACGGACTACAGGAACAAAATCAACATATGGAGTCTCACTACTCACATCCCTCACAAAAGCAAGATAAGACTCACACCCTTTCTCAACCATACGCTGAGCCTTCAAATAAGAAATCACTCTGCTAGGCACATGCTCTATAGACCCTCTCCACTAAACTCTCGGAACTCCGGGCATAGCTAGGGTCACGGTCTTAGCGTGACAATCAATAATAGCATGACATGGGGATAACCAATCCATGGCCAGAATCACATAAAAATCGACCATACTGAGTAACATCAAGTCTACTCGGGTCTTCAGACTGCCAATAGATATAAGACATAACCGATACACACGGTCCACAATAATAGTATCGCCCACCGGAGTCGAAACATGAACAGACGTAACTAAAGACTCACAGGGCATATTAAGAAAGTGAGCAAAGTAGGATGAGACATAAGAGTACGTGGAACCAGGGTCAAATAAAGCCAAAGCATCACTTTGACAAACTGAGATAGTACCTGTAATCACCACATCTGACGCCATAGCATCAGGCCTAGCCGGAAGTGCATAGATACGTGGCTGGCCTCCACCTGCTCCCCCTCCCCCTCTAGGGTGGCCTCTAGTTGCCTAACCACCACCTCTGGCTGCCTGGGTAGGTGGTGAAGTGACTGGGGCTGAAGTCGAGGGATGAACCCTCTGCTGAGATGAACTACTAGCACGACGAGGACACTGCCTCCAACTGTGTACGAACTCTCCATACTCAAAACAACCCCTTGGAGCTGAAGATGGAGACTGAAGAGAACCTCTGCCACCATGATAACCACCGGACGAACCATGCATAGAAGAAACCTGATATGATGATGCTCTGGAGGAACTCTGAGCATGAAGGGCACTAAAAGATGAACGTCCCTGATGAGAACTGCGAGGACCTGCCCCGAAGATGCACTACTGTAAGCTGGGCGATCTGGCTGAGGAGGTCTAAATGGACGACCTCTGCTGTGCTGAAACTGCCCTCTAGAAGGGGAACCGCTGAATCTACCTGATCCCCGAGGCCTCTTGGTCTCTCTCTCCTCATGCTCCTGCCTGCGAACTGACTCAATGTCCCGAGCAATGTCAACTACCTGCTCAAATGTAGCTCCAGACACTCTCTCCCTGGTCATCAAAATGTGAAGCTGATAAGTAAGACCATCTACAAACCTCCTAATCCTCTCCCTATTAGTAGGGATAAACTCAGAAACATGTCTTGCCAACTCGAAAAACCTCACCTCGTACTGAGTAACTGACAACTCTCCCTGGCACAGCTGCTCAAACTGCCTGCATTGCTCCTCTCTGTGGGACTAAGGAACATACTTCTCCAAAAAGATCGTGGAGAACTGCTGTCAAGTGAGAGGTGCTGAACTAACCGGCCTACACCTCTCGAATTCCTCCCACCAAGTGAAAGCAGCACCAGCAAACTGAAATGTAGCAAACGAGACCCCACTGGTCTCCAAAATACTCGCAGTACGTAGTATCCTCTGGCATTTATCTAGAAAACCTTGGGCATCCTTACCCTCTGTGCCGCTGAAAGTCCGAGGCTGAAGTCTACTGAACCTCTCCAGCCTACGCTGCTCATCCTCGGGCACAACTGGGACTACATAGTCTTGAACTGGGGAAACCGGCTGGGCTGGGACTACCCCTGGTGCCTGAATACCCTGTACGACCTGCTCAAGTGTTCGGGCAGCTGGAGTCTGAATGCCTCCCCCGGCCTGAGCTACAGTGGCAGTAGTAGACATAGTAATTTCCTGATCTAAACAGGTACACACCGTCAATATCTGAGCCAGGGTCTTCATAAGACCCGAAATAACAATAGGAACTGCCGGTGCCTGAGCCTATCCCGCTGGAGCACCATCGGTGAGAACTGATCCTGAATGATAGGGAGATCTTGTGGTACTGTCCCGGCTGCTGTGCGGGCTGGTCCCCTAACTCCACCACGGCGTCGACCCCTTGTGGGTCTGGCTGGTGTCTGGTCACCCTGATCGGTATTTCGTGTCCTCACCATCTGTGAGAGAATGAAGCAACATGAGTTTAGATTTCAAGAATCAATAGATTAGCACGAAAGAGTTCAAGAAAATGAGATTTTTCCTAAGAGTTCTGTAACCTCTCGAAGATAAGTACAGATGTCTCCGTACTGATCCGCAAGTCTCTACTGAACCTGCTCATAACTGTTGAGCCCTATGTAACCTAGAGCTCTGATACCAACTTGTCATGACCCCAAATACTAACAGGTCGTAATGGCGCCTATCGTGGAACTAGGCTAGCCAACCATCACATAACTACTCATTTGTTCTATTATAATACTTTAAAAATCAATAACAAGCAACAAACAGAGTATAAAATAACTTCTTTAAGTCTTTACGCCCCAATAATATAAGCTAACAATCTAAAAATTCCCCCAAGACTGGAGTCAACCGATCACGAGAATCTAAAAATAATAGACTAACTCTGCTAATGTCTTACACAATGTCTATGAAATAATTACTAATACTAATATGGAAGGGAGATGGAAAAGTTGCGGACGCTGGACAGCTACCTCGAAATCCCGTAACTGATGACCACAAACTCGGACGACTACTGCTCTGAACCAGTACCTGGATCTGCACACAGGGGTGCAGGGAGTAATGATGAGTACGCCAACTCAGTAGTAATGAAAATAAATCACAGTCTGAGAATTAAGAAACACACAGCACAGATACACAATTCCACAAAATAGTAAACATCAAGTCTCCATAAAGTATACATCAAATACATAAGTTCGAAAACCAGTTTCCATAAAATCCTTTGAAAAACAAGTATATTTTCCGATATTTCTTAGTAAAACTCTCAGTAAAATCAGTTAATAAATGAAGTGCTCATAAACAAAAACTCAGTAAAATATCATTATAGAACTGCCCCTCGGGCCATAATCATCACTCGTAACAATTTCCCTCAGCACCTCACCATCGCTCAGTATCAGCCTCGCGGGCAACCTCACTGTCACTCATGCCTCCCAATCGCTCATCACTCGGCACTCGCACTCAGTAGCTACCTGCGCTCACTGGGGGTGTGTACAGACTACGGAGGGGCTCCTACAGCCCAAGCGCTATAAACAAGCCACATCATGTCATAAATAACTCTCAGGCACTCAACCTCTCTCATATCGTAACATCCTCACATTGTCCCTCAGCCTCACTCAGTCAGACACTCTCAGCGTGCCACTCGGGCCATGAATAAAACAGGGTTCTCGACCCAAAATAGTATTTCATTTCAAGAAATAGTAATATCATCAAATATGAGTGTCAACAATTTCACAAAAAAGACTGAGTGTAAAATCATAGTTTCAAAGTGAGGAAAACATGTAAAACAATCCCCAAGGGGTTAAAACAGATCGGCACTAGGCCCAAAACATGGCTTACAACCCAAATATATTAAAAATATATCAATATTATTAAGCATATGCTTTAAAAGTGGTTTCGCAACTCAATAGTCTCCTAGAAAGGGATATATTTCCAAATTCCCGATTTGTGAAATCCAAAACCCGTGAAAGGGTGCAAAGTCCAGGGTTTCATACCCTCAGGACAGGATTTAAAGACATTACTTACCTCAAACTAGCCCGAAAAGCTACTCTGCAACCCGCTTGCCTCTCGTATCAACTTCCGAGTGTTCCAAATCTATAAAGATCATATTTTATCATCAAATTATGCTAAGGGAATTATTTCCAATTGAAAAGTACCAATTTTAGCATAAAACCCGAATTTAGCCAAAACCTGACCCCTTGGCCTGCGTCTCGGAACTCGAAAATTTTTATACCAAAATTTTCTTCATCATCTCACGAGTTCGTACATATAAAGAACGCTAAAATCGGAGTTTGTTTGACCCCTAAAATAATCTCCTAAAGGCCTCATAATCTCAAGCCCTAACTCCACCTTTTTCTACTGATTTTCATGAATTAAACACTGGTATTTTGATCCTTAATCACATATACTCGAGTTTTAGGGTCCAAAATCCTTACCTCAATGAAGAACAATGATTTCCTCTCTTCAAAATCGCCTCAAAAGCTCTCTTTCCGTACAAAAATGGTGTAAAAGGGTTAATGGTCGCGGAATGGTTTAATTAAATACCTCCAGTTATTTCTTCACTGCGAACGCGGCCCACTTCCCGTGTTCGCGAAGCATTATTTTCTCCAGGCCCCAATTTGACCTCTGTGGACGCGGTCAACCTCCCGCGAACGCACAACTTCCCCAGTCAACCCATCGCGATCACATCCCCCAGCCCCGCGAACGCACAGAATAAAAGGCCTGGGGTCCCTTAGATGAACCTAACCCTACGCGAACGCATCTCCTCACCTGCGTTCGCACTAGCCAGACCACCTTACCCTCCGCGTTCGCACCTCCCCCTTCGCGAACGCACAAAAGACTTTCCCCCAGCTCCCAATTTCCCCTATGCGAACGCGGGCTCCTCTCCGCGAACGCATAGGGTAAAAATCCTCTGTAGAAACACCAGAAAAACAGCATGAGTTCCACACACGAAATGATCCGTTAACCACCCGGAACCAATCCCGAGCCCCTCGGGAACCCAACCAAATTTACCAACATATCCCATAACATCATTGAAACATAGTTGCACTCTCAAAACACTAAAAATAACAGCAAAACACCAAAATCACATCGGATTCAAGCCTAAGAACTTTGAAATTTCTAAAATCCACCAACGATGCAGAAACGATCCAAAGCAACTCCGATTAACCTGAAATTTTGCAGACATATCCAAAATGACATTATGAACCTGTTCCAATTGTCAGAATTCCATTCCGACCCCGATAGCCTATTTTCCACTGTCGACCGGAAATCGCCAAAAACTAACTTTCGCCAATTCAAGCCTAATTCTACACCGGACATCAGAAAATTATTCTGAACACACTCCTAATTCCCAAATCACCTAACGAAGCTATCCGAGCCATAAAATTTGCATTCCTAGGTCGTTTACCAATAAGTCAACTCTTAGTTGACTTTTCCAACTATAAGGCTATTTTTAGAGACTAAATAACTAAACTCTCACTACAACCATTCCGATTCCAAGCCTACCAACTCTAACACATCAATAACAGTATAACCGACCTAGGACAAGGCAATAACAGTGAATATAATGCAAGTTCTACGTAACAACCGACCGAGTCGTTGCATTCTCCCCCTCTTAAACAAACGTTCGTCCTCGAACGGGTCTAGAAACATACATGGAGTCTCAAATAAGTGAGGAAATCTGCTCTGCATCTCCCGCTCGGTCTCCCAAGTAGCCTCCTCCACTGGCTGACCTCTCCACTGTACCTTTATTGAAGCTATATTCTTGGACCTCAACTTTGTAACTTGACGATCAAAAATTGATACTGGCTCAACCTCATATGACATATCACCTTCAAGTTGAATTGTGCTGAAGTCTAAAACATGAGACGGGTCACCAACATATTTCCTGAGCATCGACAGCTGAAATACCGGATGAACACTCGACAAGCTGGGTGGCAAGGCAAGTCTATAAGTCACCTCTGCAACCTTCTGAAGCGCCTCAAAAGGACCAATAAACCGAGGACTCAGCTTTCCTCTCTTTCCGAACCTCATAACACCCTTCATGGGTGATACCTTCAGCAGTACCTTATCACCTTCCATAAAAGACACATCTCGAACCTTCCGGTCTGCATAACTCTTCTGCCTAGATTGCGCCGTGCGAAGTCGCTCATGAATCAACTTCACCTTATCCAACGCATCCTGAATCAAATATGTGCCCAATAACTTAGCGTCACCGGGCTCGAACCAACCAACCGGAGATCTACACCTCCTACCATATAAGGCCTCGTACGGGGCCATCTGAATACTGGACTGGTAGCTGTTATTATATGCAAACTCTGCTAGTGGCAGAAACTGATCCCATGAACCACCAAAATCAATCACACAAGCACGTGACATATCCTCCAAAATCTGAATAATCCGTTCCGACTGCCCGTCAGTCTGAGGATGAAATGCAGTGCTCAACTCTACCTCAGTACCCATACCTCTCTGTACGGCCCTCCAAAACTGAGATGTGAACTGAGTACCTCTGTTGGAAATGATAGAAACTAGAACCCCATGCAATCGGAAAATCTCTCTGATGTAGATACCAACTAACCGCTCTGAGGTATAAGTAGTACTAACAGGAATGAAGTGTGCGGACTTGGTCAATATTTCCACAATAACCCAAATAGCATCAAAATCCTTCGAAGCACGTGGAAGCCCAACTACAAAGTCCATAGTAATTCTCTCCCACTTTCACTCCGGAATATCTAACCTCTGAAGTAATCCACCTGGTCTCTGGTGCTCATACTTAACCTGCTGGCAGTTGAGACACCGTGCTACATACTCAACAATATCTCTCTTCATCCACCTCCACAAATACTGCTATTTCAAGTCGTGATACATCTTCGCGGTACCCGGATGAATGTAATACCGTGAGCTATGTGCCTATGCTAATATCAACTCTCGAAGACCATCCACATTGGGCACACAAATATGACCCTGCATCCTTATAACACCGTCATCACCAATAGTCACATCCCTGGCATCATCCTGACGGACCCTATCCTGAATTACTAACAAATGCGGATCATTATACCTCCGAGCTCTAATATGATCATAAAGAGAAGATCGGGAAGCCATGCTAGCTAATACCCGCAGATGGTCTGACAAATCCAATCTCACTAACTGACCCGCTAAAGCCTGAACATCAAGTGCTAAAGGTCGCTCTGCTACTGAAAGGTAAGCTAGACTCCCCAAACTCTCGGCTCTGCGACTCAAGGCATCGGCCACCACATTGGCCTTCCCCGGATGATACAAAATAGTGAGGTCATAATCCTTGAGAAGCTCTAACCACCTCTTCTGACGCAAGTTCAAGTCCTTCTTCCTCAGCAGATACTACAAGCTACGATGATCAATGAAAATCTCACACTGTACCCCTGATAACTAGGGATTTTACCTTGTTTTAGGCTCTATCTTGCTTGAGTTTTGGATGCAATTGTACACAAAATAGTCCCAAAGGCTTACGTGTTGTGCTATTTGCAGGTTTGAACCAAAAAGGATGATAAATCGTCAAAGATCTGCTCAAAAAGGAATGAAACTTGCACAAGTACCAAGAATAACCAAAAGTCAAAGTCAAAGTGATCACCGCGAACCGCGGTCCACTTTATGCGGTCCGTGGTACTAAGGTTCAGAGGGTTGATTCCAAGGCAAAGTCCACCGCGGTCGCAGTCCATTCTACGCGGACCGCGGTGGTGAGGTTCAGAGGGCTTATTTTAAGGCAAAATCCACCGCGGCCACGGTCCATTCTATGCGGACTGCGGTGGTGAGGTTCAGAGAATGGTTTACAAGGAAAAATTCCACCGCAGCCGTGATCCATTCTACGCGGACCGCGGTGAGGAGATTCAGAGAGACTCATTTGGAAGGCTAAAGGTACCGCGGACCGCGGTCCATTTTGCGCTGTCCGCGATCAAGAGGTTCATACACCCCAGCTTCAGAAGCCCAGAAGACCTTCGCTGACCGCGGTCCATTCTTCGCGGTCTGCGATGACCCCGCAAGGTCATTTTTGTCTGGAATTTTTGGCTAAGTATAAGTAGCTTCTTTTGTATTTTTTTAGGTTAAGCTTTGTATCAGCAGTAGTGAGCAGCTCGTGAATATTTTCCTTTCATCTTTTGTTGCAATTTTAGCTTCATTTCAACATTGAATCTTCATATTTTGGCTTATAAATTAATTACATGGGTCTTGTTTCATCTATTTCTGTGATTTCTTCATTGATTATGAGTAGATAAACCCATTAGCTAGGGTTGTGGCTCAACCCTAGTGTGGGTAATTAATGGGTTCTCTAAATTAGGGCTTAGATGTTTATGGGTGATGGATATTTGGGTTGATTTATGGTTTTATTGTTAAGATTAGTGGTTGCAAACACTAATTGCTGTTCAATTGACTTGGGCCCTTCTTGAGAAAGAGGACTTGAGTCTAGAAAATTAACCCAACAAGGAATTGGGATGAAATCATGAGAATTGATAGTCCTATTTAACGGGTTAAACCTTGAGAGAGTAAAACCCTACCTGAGCCCATATTGCTTGTGCAAATTTGACACCCAATTGACCTTGAGAAAGGCAATTAGTCATAGCCACTCAAACTACCGAGAGGTATAGAGTGGGTAACTTTGGAGCATTTGGCTATATCATAATTCCCCGAATATTATCTTTGCCTTAGGTATTAGAATCCGTTAATTACTCGCCTAGGTAGAAGTCATAACCCTAGTGCCTTTATCTAATTAGAAAATAACCCAAAAAGATAATAGTAGTTTAATTGCAATCATTATTAGTATAAATCATAGTTATAGTACAAAACCAACAATTATGAAAAGTGCAATAAAAAACACGAACCACTGCTAGATCACCTAGAAACTCGACTCCAAATCATAACTCTCTGAGGATTTGATCTCGACCTTTCGGGTAAAAGCTGCACCGACCCTCATCTTCCTACTTCAATAGTAGTGTGGGTGAGAGTCGATCACTTTTTGGCGCCGTTGCCGGGGAGTTATACGGTGTTGATTATCTACGTGAATAGTAGTGTTAAGTATTTTTCTTTCCTTTTTCTATTAATGTGTGTGTTGAATCATTTCAGTTCTGATGGCGGACCCTTTGGGAAACATCGTGGAGGAGGTATATGACAACCAAGAAGAGGAAATAAACCAAGTACCTCCTCCCAGACGAGGCCGACCGACCAATATTAATGAGGACAATCAAGATCCTCCTCCGCCTCTAGCTGCTAGAGCTGCCCCTCGGGTTCTTCCAAACGAGGGGTATGCTAGTGCCCATGTCCCGCCGAGGATTCGGGCGAGAAATTTTTAGATAACAAATATGATGCTTACACTTTTGGAGCAGCGGGGTTATTTCACCAGAGCTGCTCACCAGAATGATTATAAACATCTAAAGGGCTTCGTGGATACCTGCTGGGGTAGTAAGCAGACGAATGTCTCAGAGGATGCATTGAGACTTCGATTATTCCCCTTCTCTCTTCGAGGGAAAGCTCTTGACTGGCTCGAGCAGCTTCCCAACCATTCAATATCTACTTGGGATGAGCTCGCGGACAAATTCATTGCTAAATTCTTTTCCCCAATTCATATGGCGGTGCTCAGATATGAAATCTTGGCCTTTAAGCAAGAACCCAACGAGCCTTTGCATGAGATATGGGAGAGATACCAGACCATGGTTAAGGAATGTCCGAACAATGACATTACTGAAGCCATGATCCAACAAACTTTCTACCGAGGGATAAACACTGTCAATCAATGTGTGGTCAATCAGTTAGCTGGTGGAAATTTCATGAAATTGAGTTACCCCGAGGCATGTGAGATATTAGATGAGATGGATGACACATCGTCCACTTGGCAAAGTAGAGAAAATGTACCTCAGGGTGAGACTGGTGTCAATAGTCTTCACAAAGAACTTCAAGAACAGGGGCAAGAAATTGCCGAGCTCACGACCACTATGAACCAACTTGCAAAGGCCCAGCTTCAACAATTACAAAGGCCAAAGCAAGTAAATGCCATGGAAGGAGTGAACGAAAGAAGACCCCGTGGAAATTCTAAGCAAGGCAACAATGATCAGGTGACCAAGGGCCAAGTGGATATGGTCAAGAAGAGGAGTATGATGACCAAGAAGAGGATGTGATGTATGCTAATATTTACCAAGGTCAAGGAAACAGTCAAAGCAACAGTAAAAACTGGAGAAACCAAGGCAACAATAAAAATTGGGGTAATCAAAGACAAAGAAATTGGAACAATAACAACAATGCACGGAATTGGGGGAACAACAATGATCGACAATGGGGGAACACCAATGATGACATTTGGAGTGGAGGAAACAACAACAACAACTGGGGTGGCAATGGTAACCGGGGGTCGGGTTTTCAAAGGCCCCCAATGTACCAACAACCAAGCAATACACCCCATACCAATATCAAGGACAAAGCTCATCAATCAATGATATAGGGAGAATTGAACACATGTTCAAGCAGATGATGGAGCGAAATGCGGACTTCGATGCTCAGTTGGCCTCTCACAACACCTCCATTCGGAACCTTGAAGTACAAATGGGCCAAATTTCTCATGCCTTAAACACACGCCCAAAGGTTTCACTACCAAGTGATACGGTTGTGAACCCAAAGGGTGGGAACAATAATAATACCGGTCACGCCATGGCGGTGACCACGAGAAGTGGAAAAGGTGGTGAAGCAAGTACTTCTAGGCAAAAGCGAATTGTTATTGATGATGATGAATTGCCCCGTGATGAGTTACCAATTGAAGTTGAGCAAGTAGTGGAAGAGCCAACTACTAGTGAGGTGAGAATTGATATCCATGATAATGGGGAGGATTTGCAAAGGGACATGAACCCGTCTAGGGAACACGTGATTGATATGACGGATGTTGTGGTCCCACAAGCCAAGGCACCATTGCCTAGGCCCCCTCCTCCATACCCTCAACGGTTGGCAAAACAAAAGCAAGAGACTCAATTCTAGAAGTTTATTGATATGATGAAGAATCTTTCCATCAATGTCCCGTTGGTTGATGCCTTGGAACAAATTCCCGGGTATGCTAAGTTCATGAAGGACTTAGTCACAAAAAGCGGTCTATGAAGTGTGAAACCATCATATGACTCACCAAGTGAGTGCCATAGTACATTCAATGGAACCCAAACTTGAAGACCCAGGAGCTTTTACCATTCCTTGCACAATCTGGAGTGCGGATTTTGCTAAAGCCTTGTGTGACCTTGAAGCGAGTATTAACTTGATGCCATACTCGGTATTTAAAACATTGGGAATCGGGAAACCTAGGGATAATTGATGATGTGTTGGTGCGGGTGGACAAATTTATTTTGCCCGCGGACTTTGTCATATTGGATTGTGAAGTGAATTTTGAGGTCCCCATCATTTTGGGAAGGCCCTTCCTTACAACGGGGAAGGGGTTGATGTGGAAGCTGGGGAGCTCACTTTCCGAGTAGGAAATGAGAAGGTGGTATTTCATGTGTGTAAATCAATGAAGCATCCCAACAGTACAGAAGTATGCTCTTTTATGGACCTCGTGACCGAGGTTATTATTGATGATGCAAGATCTATGATCCATGTGGATGATCCAGTGGAGGATTCCTTATTGGACCACGAGGACACCGTGGTAGATTGTTTTCTTGAATGTACCAGTGCCCTTCAAGGCATGGGTTCTTACTCCTATGGTCCCAAAAAGCTATCATTGGACTTGGAGAACCGGAAGATTCCACCAACAAAGCCTTCAATTGAAGAGCCCCAGACTTTGGAGTTGAAGCCACTACCCTCCCACCTCAGGTATGAATATCTTGGTCCCTCTCGTACTTTGCATGTCATTCTTTCCTCTTGCCTAAACCAATTGCAGGTAGACTCAACTTTAAATGTGCTAAGGAGGAAGAAGAAAGCAATAGGATGGACTCTTGCGGATATTCAGGGAATAAGCCCCGCTTTTTGCATGCACAAAATCATCTTGGAGGATGGATCAAAGCCTTCCGTAGAACACCAACAGAGGCTCAACGAGGCAATGCAAGAGATGGTGAAGAAAGAGATCATAAAATGGCTTGATGCATGGGTTGTCTACCCAATTTCAGATAGCGCTTGGACTTCTTCAGTCCAATGCGTTCTGAAGAAGGGTGGAATGACGGTGGTCCAAAATGACAAAAATGAGCTCATTCCAACGAGAACGGTTACCGGATGGCGGGTGTGTATGGACTACCGCAAGCTCAACAAAGTGACCCTCAAGGACCATTTTCCCTTGCCATTCTTGGATCAAATGTTAGATAGGCTTGCGGGTCGGGATTTCTACTGCTTTCTGGATGGGTATTCAGGTTATAATCAGATTTTGATTGCCCCGGAGGATCAAGAGAAGACCATTTTCACATGTCCGTATGGTACCTTTGCCTTCGCATGTATGTCTTTTGGTCTTTGCAATGCACCCGCCACTTTCCAATGGTGCATGATGGCGATCTTTATAGATATGGTTGAAGATTTCCTCGAGGTGTTTATGGATGACTTCAGTGTAGTTGGGGATTCCTTCGATGAGTGTCTGAGTAATCTTGACAAAGTCCTTGCTCGTTGTGAAGAGACCAAATTGGTGTTGAATTGGGAAAAATGCCACTTTATGGTAGAAGAAGGAATAATGTTGGGCCACAAGATCTCGAGGAATGGTATTGAAGTGGACAAAGCAAAAATTGAAGTGATTTCTAAGTTGACACCACCAACTTCGGTTAAGGGAGTCCGGAGCTTCCTTGGGCACGCCGGGTTCTATCGGCGTTTCATTAAGGACTTCTCTAAGGTGGTCAATCCTTTGTGCAAATTGCTAGAGAAAGATGCCAAATTTCATTTTGATGAGAATTGCATGAGTGCCTTTGAATTGTTGAAGCACAAGCTTACCACAACTCCTATCATCACGGTGCCAGATTGGAGCTCTCCTTTTGAGCTTATGTGTGACTCTAGTGATGTAGCTGTGGCGGCGGTGTTGGGCCAGAGGGTGAACAAGATCTTCCACCCTATCTATTATGCTAGCAAAATAATGAACTCGGCCCAAATGAATTACACTGTCACGGAGATAGAGCTTTTTGCAATAGTCTTTGCGATGGAGAAAGTCCGTCCTTACTTGATGGGTGCCAAGGTCATAGTTCACACTGACCATGCGGCACTCTGGTATCTCATGACCAAAAAGGATTCCAAAGCGAGACTCATGCGTTGGGTATTGTTTCTTCAAGAGTTCGACTTGGAAATTGTTGACAGAAAAGGGAGTGAAAACCAAGTGGCCGACCATCTTTCTTGATTGGAGGAGCAAGGTCGACCTTGTGATGGGCTTGAGATTAATGAAAATTTCCCCGATGAGCAACTTCTTTCGGTGTCAATGCAAGAAATGCCATGGTTTGCCGACATTGACAACTATCTTGTCACGGGTGTTGTTCCTTGTGAGCTCTCTTCTAACCAAAGGAAGAAGCTTAGGAGGGATAGCATGGACTTCTATTGGGATGAGCCATATTTATTCAAGATTTGCACTGATGGGGTCATCCGACGATGTGTACCGGATGAAGAACAAAGGTAGATTCTTGAGTCTTGCCACTCCTCACCATATGGTGGTCATCATGGAGGGGCAAGGATTGCTTCAAAGGTGTTGAGCTGTGGTTTCTTTTGGCCTACATTGTACAAAGATGCCGGTGACTTGGTCAAGAGATGTGATGAATGTCATAGGGCCGGGGGAATTTCAAAGAAAGATGAGATGCCTCTCAATACTATTCTCGAAGTGGATATTTTTGATGTATGGGGTATCGATTTCATGGGCCCATTTG
The DNA here is from genome assembly GCA_005239495.1 of Nicotiana undulata. NCBI lineage: Eukaryota > Viridiplantae > Streptophyta > Magnoliopsida > Solanales > Solanaceae > Nicotiana > Nicotiana undulata. The sequence continues at coordinate 155,768 of ML280538.1, forward strand.
TTAGCTCTTGTGGGAACTCATACATTCTTGTGGCGGTGGATTATGTCTCTAAATGGGTTGAAGCAGTGGCTCTACCCAACAATGCGGTCCACAGTGTTGTTGCATTTCTCAAGAAGAGCATTTTTACAAGGTTTGGCACGCCTCGTGCAATCATTAGTGATGGGGGGTCGCATTTCTGTAATAAAGCTTTTGACACCTTTCTTTCAAAGTATGGTGTAAATCACAAAGTTACCACCCCCTACCATCCCCAGGCGAGTGGCCAAGTTGAAGTCTCAAACAGGGAAATAAAGAGCATATTGTCAAAAACGGTCAATGCAAATAGGACCGATTGGTCAAAGAAGTTGGATGGCGCTCTATGGTCTTATAGGACTGCCTACAAGACCCCGATCGATATGTCTCCATACCGATTGGTATTTAGGAAAGCTTTCCATATACCGGTTGAGTTAGAGCACAAGGCCATGTGGGCCTTGAGGAAGTTGAATCTTGAATGGGATGTGGCAGCCAATATTCGTGTGGAGCAACTTAATGAACTTGACGAATTCAGATTCCATGCCTACTCCAGTTCGTCCTTGTACAAGGACAAAATGAAGTACCTTCATGATAAGTATGCTCGTGGCAAGGAATTCAAAGTAGGTAACTTGGTGCTCTTGTTCAACTCTCGGTTATGTCTATTTTCGGGAAAGCTTAAGTCAAAATGGAGCGGACCTTTTGAAGTTGTGTTTGTGACTCCGTTTGGTGCTCTTGATCTAAAGAACAAAAGTGGGAAAATTTTCAGAGTAAATGGGCACAGGGTCAAGCACTACCTGGGCAAAATTGATGACAGTCATGTAGTGGCACTTCTCCATCTCAAATGAACTTGGTAACATACGTCGTGCCGCGACGTTAAATCAGGTGCTTCTTGGGAGGAAACCCATGTGTCTTTATTTTTGTTTCTCTTTGATTTTCGTGGTAGTCTAGGACTCATTTTTTCACTAACTGGTTTTGGGATGTTGTAGGAATTATTTTGATGCAGGGAAAAAAGCTAAGTGTTGGAATATCAGGTCTCTGAAGTTTGCTTCGCAATCGCGGTCTCCTTTTCGCGGACCGCGGAGCCATCTCATAAGGAAAATAGTCTTTGAAGTTTGCTTCGCGGCCGCGGTCCTCATTTCATGGTCCGCGGAGCCCTCTCAGAAGTAATTGTGTCTCTGAAGTTTTCTTCGCGGACCGCGGTTGAATTTTCGCGGTCCGTGGTGACCTCTTGTCCAATTGCCCTGAAACATTGAAGGACAGCGGTCCGCAGTCGCTTTTTCACGGTCCGCGGTGGGTAAGTATAGTGGGCCCTAGGTCCCTTCTATAAATAGACCTTCAGGGCTTCAGTTTACACTTTACGCACTTCAACTCTCCAGAGTGAAAATTTTACCTGTATCTCAAGCTTCATTTCAAGTGTGCATTTCATTCATCTACTCTTCATCCCAACATCTAGCAAGTGTAATTATGATTCCATAACTTCTTAATTTGATTATTTTCTTGTTTATTTGTTAGATTTTCTTCTCTTTTTCACCCTTTTTCTTCTTTAAGCCATTAACCATGTTAGGGTTTGTTCATAATGCTCAATTTAGACCATTTGTAGTTCATTTCACTAATTAAACACTTAGGGTTTTCATAACATGTGCATTTGAACTTGAAATTTACTGTCAAATTGAAACCCTAGTTTATTGGTATGAGCGTGGTCCGCGGTTGTTTCTTCGCGGACCGCGGTGCTTGAATTATCAGTCTCCAGGTGTTGACCGCGGACCACGATAGCTTCTTCGCGGTCCAAGGTGCTTGACTTCAGAGAGGGGGTAATATGCATCCCACTTCTCCGCGGACCGCGATCGATTTTGTGCCGTCCGCGATGCGTGAGTGCGGACTGCGGTCGCTTTTACGCGGTCCGCGGTCGCTTTTACGCGGTCCGCGGTGGCCACATTCAGAGAACTAATTCTTGGGTACTTTCCTCTTCGCGGACCGCGGTCGCTTTTATGCGGTCCGCGATCCCACTTCTGCAACTCATCTCTGTATCTGAGGTTCCACTTTTCTCCGATCTATCCACTACTTGGGTACTAACAATGTTTAAATGTGTTGAACTTACAGATCATGGTCCAATCAAGAGGAGGTGGTCGAAAACCAAGTGGCAGGGGAGAGTCATCCCGGGGGAGAGGTCAAGGGACAATCAAACTGGCCCCCAAAGTCCGGCAAGCTATGAAAGAGACAAGAAAAGCAATATGGGCAATGGATAGAGTTGCTTCCCAATCGGGAAGTGAGTATGTACCCTCCGGAGGAGAGTCTTCAGAATCCATACCAGAGCACTACCCAGACTTCCCGGAGAGGTTCAGGTTGACCAATGAGCCTTCTGTCTCTCCCCTTTCCCCATCAGAAGCCAATTCTAAGTCGTCTGAAGGCTCAGCAGCAGGGAGTGGCCATACAGACTCCACCTTACCCACAACTTCCCTGTCAGGGGAACATTCCAGAGATGAAGAAGCTGAAGATGAACCCCAAACAAGGGGTTAACCCCAAGTTGGGGGAGTTGAGAGAACAAGTAATCTTGTGGTGTGGCAAGACAGATTCGTGAGTGATCCGGCCTTCCATAAATTCTAGGAATGGTGGAAGGAGAGGAAACTGATACCGGAGCGCAGGTTCATCATCAAGGATCTATTGCCACTCAACCCCAATGTGAAACGACAATTCAGGGAGAGAAAGGGTTGGGATTACTTCTCTTGCTACTTGCCGGATGTCAATGCACATCTTGTCAAGGAGTTTTACACAAATTTGGCCTATCTTAAGAAAGACTCCAAGGCAACCATGGTGAGGAATCTCACTGTACCTTTTGATGGGGCGACATTGAATGCATATATGGAGGTTGATGATGTAGATGAGACACAGTACCTAGAGAAATTGGGTGCGGGTGATGGGGCCCGTCATTGGCTAGCGGAGCTCTTGGCCATCCCAGGTGAAACCCCTGACTGGTTGCAATCTGGGAAGACAATTTTGAGGAGAACGTTGAATTTTGAGGCCAAAGGTTGGGAGGCATTTGTTTGTAGCAGGCTAGACCCCACCTTCCATGAAAACTCTATTCCTCTCCGGCGGGCTGTATTGATTGCTTCTATAATGGATGGGTATTCAATTAATGTCGGGAATGTCATGTCCACCGTTATCAATCGGGTGGTAAACAAAGGTGATGGATCTTACCCCTTACCAAACTTTCTGACCATGTACTTTGAGGACCAAGGAGTAGAAAAGAGAAATTTTGACACGAAGTTGAAGCCCAAAGCTCTGTTCTCTTGGCACGATCTTCAGAGTGATGATAACCCAAAGAGCAAGAAGTTCAAGGGTAAGTCCATTGCTCCCACTGGCCAGTCTGAAGAGCTAGTGGGTGTAGTGGAACCTTCTCATCCCGGGTCAGCCATCCCAGAGAGTGCTCCAGGACCCTCCACTTCAGCTGATCCAGGCATTCCTGCATCCCAGGCATATCCTCTGACTACCCACAGATTGAGCCAATCACTTGCCAGTATCAACAGCTAGATGCATGCAAATACTTCTAAGTTGTCTGTACTTTCTACATCTGTGGTAGCCCAGGCTGCTCCCCCTCCACCACAGGTACCCCAGTCAGTTGAGGTTTCTCTCAAGGAACTTCTGGCCAACCAGAAGAAAATCCTTGACAACGAGAAGAAGATTTTGGATGCTGTTGACTCCCACGGGAAGGCATTAAAGGAGATTGCAAAGGAGACAAAGAGGATAAAGAAGACCCGTGCATCAAAGGAGTCAGTGAAGGAGCTGAGGAAGGAGGTGGACAAGCTAAAGGAAGACCAACTGCCATTGGACCTGTTGCTTCAGGACCCTACTGCCCAGCCTGAGCAAGAGCCAGAGATTGAGAGGCCAACCAAGAGAAGGAGAGTGTTGCCACGCACAGAGGGCTTAGTGATAGAGTTGGCAGACCCACCAGCACAGGCCCAGACTACAAAGGAGGTTCAGGTCCAGGTCCAGGTCCAGCCAGAAGCACAGGGCTCTGGGGACCAGTCACAAGTTCCTCCACAGTCCACAGACCCCGGGACCTACACTGAGGATCCCACACAGGCAGAGGGCCAATAGGGAGTTTCTCTTTACTCTTTTTCTCCTTATCATTTGTGCTTATTTTGCTAAGTTAGCATTGAGTACAATGCTAGCTTTCAGTTGGAGGAGTGGCCCTATTTTGATTTTGATTGATTTGGATGGATGACTGTATAATTCAGATAATATTTTCTTTTTTATGCTTTCTTTTTATTTTGGTATGTAAATAATTTTACTATTCCAGTACTTTTAGTATTTTTCGCTTTTGGTTTGTATATAAAGTTACTTTCTAATGTATATATTCATCCCATTATGTATATTCGACTAAATCCCCTCATGTACATATTCATTCTATCTTACGCATTTTACTTTTCACATTTTCCCCTTTTTATAGCTTCTTATTTTTCCTTCATAGCTTCTTGCTTTGAAGTTCTCGCGTGCAATAAGCCTTTGGTTTTCTTAATGCCACGGTTATTTCCAAAGGTGAAATTTGTGTGAACCGGGTGGCTCTTCCCGAGGATGGATGGTGTGACAACCTTCTTAAGGGTTTGAGTCTTTTTTTCTTTTTTTTCTTTTTAATAGCTAGTGAATAAAGGTGCCTCAAGCAAAGCTTCACTTGGGCCTAACACATTTGCCTTTGATCCTATGGTCAAAAATAAATTGTTGTGTTTAGGATGGTGAAGTTGTGACCTTGAGACTCTTGTGTTGACCGATAAACATCAAATGGTTTTTCAGGACCATTGTATTGCTCAAAGCATAACTGAGGTCGTTGTGGGCTCCCGACTTTGTTTCTTAAGCGATCCCATAGCTTGAGTGGTGAGAGTTGGAATTGCAAGTCCAAGTCCCGTGCCATTAGTCTAGAACTTGCCCTGAATGTTTGTCTAGGCGAAATCATAAGTGAAGTTTGACTTAAGAGGTGATTATAGGCTCTCCTTGATCCGAATAGTGACTTGAACATCTCCATAGCCTCCCAATGACAATTTCCCTAGTCAACCCTTTTGAGCCTTAGACCTTTTTCTTTCAAAAAGCCATGATACAAGCCTGTACCAATTTTAACCCTCTCTTGGCACCCCTTCTTCCCTTAGCACAAAGCAAAAACGTAAGTTTGGGGGAGAGACGAGGAATGCAACAAAGTGAAAAAGAAGGTACAAGAAGGAAGAAAAGGAAAGACAATGAAAAAGAAAGAAAAGAAACAAAAAAAATCATCAAAAAGCCAAAAAGAATGAACAAAGCAGAAGAAATAAAGGGAATCAATGAAAGAAATGAGATTAAAGGTGTGAAATGCCTAGAAAGGAGAAAATTGATTGAAATGAACAGAAAAAGAGTGACAGTGTGTCTCTCTAACCCCTCAGAAAGAGCTATATGACTCAAGAAGTCAAGAGAATGTGAAATAAATGAAGTGCTTAAGGGAAGATAGAACTCACTTTGACCAAATATTTCCTACCTTTAACCAAAAGCCTTCATAATTTACCCACAAAAGTCCTATATGATCTTGAGTTGAATGAAACTTACATTAGTGGTGACTCACATAAGGGGCAAGCCTATGGTACTATGAGCCGGACTTGAGTCTTTTCTTTGAGAGAGATGAGTGAACTCCCATTATCCTCGTTCTGAGCGTACAATTCTAAAGTGAGGTTTGCTTAGGGAGAGTTGAGGAGTATGAGTTTGGGTTCCACAATGACCAAAGTGATAGTAAGAGTTTCATTGATGAGTCGAGTCAACTCTTGATGCTCTTGTGTCTCACTTAAATCCATGGTTTTAAAAGGGTAAAATGTTGTTAATGATTCATTTGCATTGAGGACAATTGTTGGTCCCAATTGATGCTATAAGAGGTTACCTTAGAATAGCCGAATTTTCTTGGAATTACTCAAAAAGGGGTGGGGCTTATTTTGTTTGCTTGAGGACAAGAAAAAGCTTAAGTTTGGGGGAGTTGATAACTCGGGATTTTACCTTGTTTTATGCTCTATCTTGCTTGAGTTTTGGATGCAATTGTACACAAAATAGTCCCAAAGGCTTACGTGTTGTGCTTGTTGCAGGTTTAAACCAAAAAGGATGACAAATAGTCAAAGATCTACTAAAAAAGGAGTGAAACTTGCACAAGTACCAAGAACAACCAAAAGTCAAAGTCAAAGTGATCACCGCGGACTGCGGTCCACTTTATGTGGTCCGCGATAGTAAGGTTCAGAGGGTTGATTCCAAGGCAAATTCCACCGCGGTCGCGGTCCATTCTACGCGGACCGCGGTGGTGAGGTTCAGAGGGCTGATTTTAAGGCAAAATCCACCGCGGCCGCGGTCCATTCTACGCGGACCGCGGTGGTGAGGTTCAGAGAATGGTTTACAAGGCAAAATTCCACCGCGGCCGCGGTCCATTCTACGCGGACCGCGGTGAGGAGATTCAGAGAGACTCATTTGGAAGGCTAAAGGTACCGTGGACCGCGGTCCATTTTATGCGGTCCGCGATCAAGAGGTTCAGACACCCCAGCTTCAGAAGCCTAGAAGACCTTCGCGGACCGTGGTCCATTCTTCACGGTTCGCGGTGACCCCGCAGGGGATTTTTTGTCCAAAACACAACAGATACTGCAAGCTACGATAATTAGTGAAAATCTCACACTGTACCCCATACAAGTAATGCCGCCAAATATTTAAGGCATAAACAATGGCAGCTAACTCAAGATCATGCACTGGATAGTTCTTCTCGTGCACTTTCAACTGTCTAGACGCGTAGGCAATCACCCTACCGTCCTGCATCAGTACCGCTCCCAAACCAACTCTAGAAGCATCACAATAGACTATGTAAGAACGCGAACCAATAGGCAGAACCAATACCGGAGCTGTGGTCAATGCTGACTTGAGCTTCTGAAATCTCTCCTCACACTCATCAGACCATCTAAATGGAGCACCCTTCTTGGTCAATCTGGTCAAAGGTGAAGCAATAGAAGAGAATCCTTCCACAAAACAACGGTAATATCCCGCCAAACTAAGGAAACTCCTAATCTCCGTAGAGGACGGTCTAGGCCAACTCTGTACCGCCTCAATCTTCTTCGGATCAACCTGAATACCCTCACTAGACACCACGTGCCCCAAGAAAGCTACTGAACCAAGCCAAAACTCATACTTGGAGAATTTCGCATAAAGCTTCTCCTCCCTCAACCCTGTAACACCACTCTCAAATGCTGAGCATGCTCTTCCTGGCTACGAGAATAAACCAGGATGTCATCAATTAATACAATGGCGAACGAATCAAGGTAAGGTTGAAACACATTGTTCATCAATTGCATGAACGCGACTTGGGGATTGGTCAGCCCAAATGACATAACCAAAAATTCATAATGACCATATCTGGTCCTGAAAGCAGTCTTCAGAATGTCAGAATCCCGAATCTTCAACTGATGATATCCAGACCTCAATTCAATCTTGGAGAACACCCTAGCTCCCTGAAGCTGGTCAAACAAGTCATCAATATGGGGCAAAGGATACCGGTTCTTTACCTTAACCTTATTCAGCTGCCTATAATCAAATACACATACGTATGGAGCCATCTTTCTTTTTCACAAACAACACCGGTGCACCCCAAGGTGACACACTAGGTTGAATGAACCCTTTATCTAAGAGTTCCTGAAACTGCTCTTTCAATTCCTTCAACTCCGCTGGTGCCATACGGTAAGGTGGAATAGAGATAGGCTGGGTGTCTGGCACCAGGTCAATACCAAAATCAATATCCCTGTCAGGTGGCATGCCTGGCAGGTCTACAGGGAATACATCCGGAAAGTCACGAACTACAGGAAAAGAATCAACAGATGGAGTCTCACTACTCACATCCCTCACAAAAGAAATATAAGACTCACACCCTTTCTCAACCATACGCTGAGCCTTCAAATAAGAAATCACTCTGCTAGGCACATGCTCTATAGACCCTCTCCACTCAACTCTCAGAACTCCGGGCATAGCTAGGGTCACAGTCTTAGCGTGACAATCAATAATAGCATGACATGGGGATAACCAATCCATGCCCAGAATCACATAAAAATTGACCATACTGAGTAACATCAAGTCTACTCGGGTCTCCAGACCCCTAATAGATATATGACACGACTGATACACACGGTCCACAACAATAGTATCGCCTACCGAAGTCGAAACATGAACAGACGTAACTAAAGACTCACAGGGCATATTAAGAAAGTGAGCAAAGTAGGATGAGACATAAGAGTACGTGGAACCAGGGTCAAATAAAGCCAAAGCATCACTGTGATAAACTGAGATAGTACCTGTAATCACCGTATCTGACGCTATAGCATCAGGACTAGCCGGAAGTGCATAGATACATGGATGGCCTCCACTTGCTCGACCTCCCCCCCTAGGGCGGCCTCTAGCTGCTTGACCACCACCCCTGGCTTCCTGGGTAGGATGTGAAGTGACTGGGGCCGAAGTCGAGGGCTGAACCCTTTGCTAAAATGAACTACTAGCACGACGAGGACACTTCCTCCAACTGTGTCCGAACTCTCCACACTCGAAACAACCCCCTGGAGTTGAAGATGGAGACTGAAGAGAACCTCTGCCACCATGATAACCACCGGACGGACCATGCATAGAAGAACCCTGATATGATGATGCTTTGGAGGAACTCTGAGCTGGAAGGGCACTAAAAGATGAACGTCCCTGATGAGAACTGCGAGGACCCTGCCCCGAAGATGCACCACTGTAAGCTGGGCGATCTGGCTGAGGAGGTCCAAATGGACGACCTCTGCTGTGTTGAAACTTCCCTCTAGGGGAACCACTGAAGCTACCTGATCCCCGAGGCCTCTTGGTCTCTCGCTCCTCACGCTCCTGCATGCGAACCGACTCAATGTCCCGAGCAATGTCAACTACCTCCTCAAATGTATCTCCAGACACTCTATCCCTGGTCATCAAAATGCGAAGTTGATAAGTAAGACCATCTACAAACCTCCTAATCCTCTCCCAATCAGTAGGGACAAACTCAGAAGCATGTCTAGCCAACTCGGAAAACCTCATCTCGTACTGAGTAACTGACAAATCTCCCTGGCGCAGCTGCTCAAAATGCGTGCGTTGCTCCTCTCTGTGGGACTGAGGAACATACTTCTCCAAAAAGATCATGGAGAACTGCTGCCAAGTGAGAGGTGCTGAACCAATCGGCTACGCCTCTCGAATTCCTCCCACCAAGTGAAAGCAGCACCAGCAAACTGAAATGTAGCAAACGAGACCCCACTGGTCTCCAAAATACCCGCAATACGTCGTATCCTCTGGCATTTATCCAGAAAACCTTGGGCATCCTCACCCTTTGTGCCGTTGAAAGTCGGAGGATGAAGTCTACTGAACCTCTCCAGCCTACACTGCTCATCCTCGGGCATAGCTGGGACTACATAGTCCTGAATTGGGGAAACCGAATGGGCTTGGACTACCCCGGTGCCTGAATACCCTGTACGACCTGCTCAGGTGTCTAGGCAGCTGGAGTCTGAATGCCTCCCCCGGCCTGAGCTGCAGTTGCAGTAGTAGACATAGAAACTGCCTGAGCTAAACTGGTACACACCGTCAATATCTGAGCCAGGGTCTCCTGAAGACCCGGAATAACAATAGGCACTGCCAGTGCCTGAGCCTGAGCCTGTCCAGCTGGAGCACTATCGGCGGGAACTTGATCCTGAATGTTAGAGGGATCCTGTGGTACTGTCCCGGTTGTTGCGCGGGCTGGTCCCATAACTCCACCACGGCCTCGACCCCTTGTGGGTCTGGCTGGTGTCTGGTCACCCTGATCGGTATTGCGTGTCCTCACAATCTGTGAGAGAATTAAGCAACATGAGTTTAGATTTCAAGAATCAATAGATTGGCACGAAAGAGTTCAAGAAAATGAGATTTTCCTAAGAGTTCTGCAGCCTCTCGAAGATAAGTACAGACGTCTCCGTACTGATCTGCAAGACTCTACCGAACCTGCTCATGACCGTTGAGTCCTATGTAACCTAGAGCTCTGATACCAACTTTTCACGACCCCAAATCCTAACAGGTCGTGATGGCGCTTATCGTGGAACTAGGCTAGCCAACCATCACATAACTACTCATTTGTTATATTATAACATTTCAAAAATCAATAACAAGCAGCAAACAGAGTATAAAATAACTTCTTTAAGTCTTTACGCCCCAATAATATAAGCTAACAGTCTAACAATTCCCCTAAGACTGGAGTCAACCGATCGCGAGCATCTAAAAATAATAGACTAACTCTGCTAATGTCTTACATAATGTCTATGAAATAAATACTAATACTAATAAGGAAGGGAGATGGAGAAGCTACGGACGCTGGACAACAACCTCGAAATCCCGTAACTAATGAGCACAAACTCGGACGAATACTGCTCCGAACCAGTACCTGGATCTGCACATAGGGGTGCAGGGAGTAATGATGAGTACGCCAACCCAGTCGTAATGAAAATAAATCACAGTCTGAGAATTAAGAAACATACAATATAGATACACCAATCCACAAAACAGTAAGCATCAAGTCTCCATAAAGTATACATCGAATACATAAATTTGAAAACTAGTTTCCATAAAATCCTTTGAAAAACAAGTATATTTTCCAATATTTCTCAGTAGAACTCTCAGTAAAATCGGTTGAAAAATGAAGTGACTCATAGTAAAAAACTCAGTAAAATATCATTATAGAACTGCCCCTTGGGCCATAATCATCACTTGTAACAATTTTCCTCTGCACCTCACAATCGCTTAGTATCAGCCCCGCGGGCAACCTCACTGTCACTCATGCCTCCCAATCACTCCTCACCCGGCACTCGCACTCAGTAGGGACCTGTGCTCACTGGGGGTGTGTACAGACTCCGGAGGGGCTCCTACAGCCCAAACGCTATAAACAAGCCACATCATGGCATAAATAACTCTCAGGCGCTCGGCCTCTCTCATATCATAACATCCTCACATTGGCCCTCGGCCTCACTCAGTCAGACACTCTCAGCATGCCACTCGATCCATGAATAAAATGGGGTTCTCAACCCAAAATAGTATTTCATCTCAAGAAATAATAATATCATCAAATAGGAGTGTCAACAATTTCACAGACTAGACTAAGTGTAAATCATAGTTTCAAAGTGAGGAAAACATGTAAAACAGCCCCCAAAGGGTTAAGACAGATCGGCACTAGGCCCCAAACATGGCTTACGGCCCAAATATATCAAAATATATCAATACTATTAAGCATAGGCTTTAATAGTGGTTTCACAACTCAATAGTCGCCTAGAAAGGAATATATTTCCAAATTCCCGATTTGTGAAATCCAAAACCCGTGAAAGGGTGCAAAGTAAGGGGTTTCATACCCTCTAGACAAGATTTAAAGACATTACTTACCTCAAACTAGCCCGAAAAGCTACTCTGTAACCCGCTTGCCTCTCGTATCAACATCCGAGTGTTCCAAATATATAAAGATCAGATTTTTATCATCAAATTATGCAAAGGAATGATTTCCAATTTAAAAGTACCAATTTTAGCATAAAACTCGAATTTAGCCAAAACCCGACCACCGGGCCCGCATCTCGGAACTCAAAAACTTTTATACCAAAATTTTCTTCATCATCTCACGAGTCCGTACATATAAAGAACGCTAAAATCGGTGTTCGTTTGACCCCTCAAATCATCTCCTAAAGGTCTCATAATCTCAAGCCCTAACTCCGCCTTTTTCTATTGATTTTCATGAATTAAACACTGGTATTTTGATCCTTAATCACATATAATTGAGTTTTGGGGTCCAAAATTCTTAACTCAATGAAGAACAATGATTTCCTCTCTTGAAAATCACCTCAAAAGCTCTCTTTCCGTACAAAAATGGTGTAAAAGGGTTAATGGCCGCGAAAGGGTTTAATTAAATACTTCCAGTTATTTCTTCACTGCGAACACGGCCCACTTCTCGCGTTCGCGAAGCATTATTTTCTCCAGGCCCCAATTTGACCTTTGCGGACGCGGTCAACCTCCCACGAACGCACAACTTCCCCAGTCAACCCATCGCGATCGCACCCCCCAGGCCCGCGAACGCATAGAACAAAAGGCCTGGGGTCCCTCAGATGAACCTAACCCTATGCAAACGCATCTCCTCACTCGCGTTCGCACTGGCCAGACCACCTTACCCTCCGCGTTCGCACCTCCCCCTTCACGAACGCACATAAGACTTTCCCCCAGCTACCAATTTCCCCTATGCGAACGCGAGCTCCTCTCCGCGAACGCATAGGGTAAAAATCCTCTGTAGAAACACCAGAAAAACAGCATGAGTTCCACACACTAAATGATCCGTTAACCACCCGGAACCAATCCCGAGCCCCTCGGACCCCAACCAAATTTACCAACATATCCCATAATATCATTCAAACTTAGTTGCACTCTCAAAACACTAAAAGTAACATCAAAACACCAAAATCACATCGTATTCAAGCCTAAGAATTTTGAAATTTCTAAAATCCACCAACGATGCCGAAACTATCCAAAGCAACTCCGATTGACCTGAAATTTTGCAGACATATCCAAAATGACATTACGAACCTGTTCCAACTATCGGAATTCCATTCCAACCCTGATAGCCTATTTTCCACTGCCGATCGAAAATCGCCAAAAACTAACTTTCGCCAATTCAAGCCTAATTCTACACCGGACATCAAAAAATTATTCTGGACACACTCCTAAGTCCCAAATCACCTAATGAAGCTATCCAAGCCACAAAAAACCGCATTCCGAGGTCGTTTACCAATAAGTCAACTCTCAGTTGGCTTTTTCAACTATAAGGCTATTTTCTTAGAGACTAAATGACTAAACTCTCACTACAACCATTCTGATTCCAAGCCTACCAACTCTAACATATCAATAACAGTATAATCGACCTAGGAAAAGGCTATAACAGCGAATATAATGCAGGTTCTACGTAATGACCGACCGGGTCGTTACAGGACCTGGGGTAAATCTCCAAACAGTTCACCAATTAAAAAAAACAACATTTCAAACTTGTTGAACTTTCACTGTGGGGTAGAATCTGAACCAATAGGATGAAGAATGGCATCATCAGCAGAGGGAAGAGCAACTTAAGCAGGAGGAGGTTGAAAAACAGCCTCACCAGGAGAAATTTCATCACCCTCGGGAATGCCAACCTCAGTGAAGAAAAGCTTTGACTCTGCTGGGTCTTTTCAATCGTCTCTTTTGTCTTTGCAATTTCAGCAGTTAAGTCAAAACCCTCCCGGCTTACCTCCATTAACGTTTCGAGGCGTGTGTTCAAGAAAGCCCAACTAACATCAACAACGGCCTTATCTTCAAAGGATTCATAATCTCTTTTCCACTGCTCAACCTCAACTCTTAATTCATCCCTCTCATTCAAGGCAACATCGTAAGAAGACTGTAGGGGGAAATATATCTCTCTAAAAATTGAACCTTGTCAAGGGATACACGAAGATCTTCTTAAGTTTGTGTGAGCATTTGAACAAGCTTTCCAGAGTAAGCTTCTTTTTGGTTAAGCAATTCCTTTAAACTCCTAATTTCTTCGGAAGCCTTGGAAAGTTGTTCAACAAATGAAGACTCGAGAAGATTCTTATCTTTGCCCGCTTGATTGGATGAGGCTTTTTCAATTGCTAAATTCGCTGCCATTACCTTTACTTGCTGCTCTAAGGTACACTTTTCTTCCTCTAAGACCTCCATTTCAAGTTGAAGACCTTCGAACTGCTCTTTCAAGTTGTCTGCCTCAGTGTGATAATCATTCGTCAATTGCTCTGTGTGGACGATCCTTTTCATCATCTCCGTGCCGATGAGATTGATCTACACAATGAAAAGGGAAACATGATACAAGTAAAAGAGAAATCACGTGTAAAATAAAAACCCAAGGTTTATACCTTTACAGACGAATGCACAATATCATTCATCCATGTTAGAGAGTTGTGGCTTTCCAGTTTTGACTTCTCAACCGGACCAATCAATGGTTTCAGCCATACATCTGCTTGGCCAGATTTCTTCAGAAGATTACCATCCTCAGGAATCTCGATGGTAACCTTTTCCATTGCCCTACTGTTATTAGAGGAACCAACTTCAGCCTGGGAAGTTGTAACTGTAGGGGCAGTCGAGGAAGTCAAAATAGCCATGGACGGAGCAGTGGCAGTAGCAGCAACAACAGGTACGGGGAATTGAGGTTCAGCTGGAGAAGACACGGGAAAAGAGGCAAGAGGTGTTTCCTCAGAAATAAAGTCAAAGTCTTCTTCATCAAACCCACGAGAAAAGAGATGTTTAGTAGAGTCACGGGGTGCGGTAGGCGTCTCTTCTTCAGAACTCACTAAGGTAGCACCTTCAGTCTCAGTCATAGGAACAGAACTAGGAGGGGGAGTAGCTTCTTCATCTGAAATGACATGTCTCCTAGCTCGTGGCTTACGAACCAACGAGCCTTCGTCCCGTTCCTCTTCATCCTCGGAGTTCTGTGTTCTATCAGCTTTTCTTTTTGATGAAGAACTCAAGATTATCTCTTGAGACTTTGATAGAGAGAGTCTCGAAGCAGTGATTGATGCAACACTCACACCCCGAATGAGAAACCCTAATAAAAAAAAGAGGGGTTAATAAGTTCCAAAATGAATATGGAGGCAAGGTAGAAAGTGAAAGAGAACGTTACCATGAGTCTTCACTTTCAATCCAAACCTGTTAGAAAGGTATTTACATGACCTTTCTTATATAGGAGAAACAGTTAACAATTTTTCTAACCAACCACAGAAATCTAGAATCTCCTCAACAGTTCCCATGGTTGCTGAAAAATAAAAGTAAAAAAGTTACAAGATTACAAGTTCTTCACAAAAAAGAAGAGAATTAAAACATTGAAATAGAGACTTACGTGCAAAGTTCCACTTTTCAGGGAAAAACATGTTCTCTTCACCCACTAACCCACTTGTAGGAGCAACAACGAATCGGGCAGACCATCCATGATCTTTGTTATCTTCCGGGCTAACCAAAACCCTCTTACTCCTGGCCACGAGAGTAAAAATCCCATGGCGAAATAATTTGAGAGAGTAAATATGAATCAGATGATAAAAGGTGAAGGGTAAAGAGGCCAAGTTTGACAAGTATCTAAGGCATGCCTTAACCCTCCATACAATAGGACCGATCTGTCCTAAACACACATAAAAAAATGATAAAACTCAATGATAACTGGGTCAATAGGTGGCCTAAAACATGAAGGGATATGTATAAACAAAGAATAACCAGCTTTAAAGAAAGTGATCCTTTGATTTGCATTAGGGATAAATCGGGAAGTCAAATTTCCAACAGCAATCTCTCCGCACAAGAGAAACTAAACCCTCAGTGATCATCACTGGGAAGGGTAAACATCAGCACGATCGTGAGAAGTCATGGAAGTAACTTGATTTTTATTTAATTCCCTATCAGTAACGAAAATAATTTCAGCGGGAATAATCTCATCGACAGTGGGTTCACACAGCGGTTCACTAGAATCCCTACTTCTAGCGGAAGATCTATGTGAAAAAGAAGCCCTAATTCTAGAAGATGATTGGGGGGGGG